>BQKN01055517.1:0-17412 GCA_022839385.1 Asparagus kiusianus | reverse complement strand
TCGATAAGTTAGAAGTGTTGCGATCGGAGCAACTTTGAGGACTTATCATTCTATTGATGAGAATCGATAAGTTGATTTTAACAGAGGAATTATAGTCATATTGGTAATACTAATAACTAGATTCAATCTCTGTTAGGATGGTGATCATCTGAGGTGTAATATTAACCTGATAGGTTGAAGAGATACAGAGTATTGAATGTACTCTGTTGAAAAGAACCCATGAACTTTGAGAATAAGTATCAGGAATGGATTCTTCACTTGGAAGAGTCATAACGCTAAGGTGACTTTCGCGTTTGGGGTATGAAACGCTGATCTGAGCCCAGCGTTTGAACGCGGATGTGAACCTCGCGTTGAGATTAAAGTCTTTAACTGACTTTAAAAGATTTTCTTTTTAAAACGGTTGGGATTCTTTTTAAAGTCCCTAACCATTTCAACAAATTAACAGTTGTTATAAATAGACCTGAGTGGTCACATCAAGAGTCATTCGACTCTTTCTACTTTCGGCCATTTCCAAGAACGAGAAATCTCGTTTGACTTCGGCGAGATCTCCGACGAACTTCGTCTTCTCCGTCCGAAAACGCTCCTTGTGATCGGCTGCATTGATGGCGCCCCGAAGAATAGGCTCGAGCTCCAAGAAAGTCGCCGGAGCGACCTCCGAAACGCCGTCGGTTGAGGGCGCCGGCGGTGCTCCAGTTCCTACGGGGACATCGTCGTCGTCTCCGCCGCCGCAAGGACTTCCCTGTCGGGGTAAGTGCTGACTAAAAGAACTTGCTTCGGCAAGTTTTCTGAAAACCCTAGATGGGTTCTTGACAACGAGGAAGATGACTCGTTTTGATCAAATGAAAACGCGGGGTTGGGATACTCTTTAGGTCCGACCCTCGCGTTCCAGTTTTTCAACAAGGGGTTCGTCCCTCGCGTTTGAGGCTTTCTGACGCGATGCTCGACCCTCGCGTTTGAGACTTTCTGACGCGATGCTCGACCCTCGCGTTGGTGATTTTCTGACGCGATGCTCGACCCTCGCGTTGGTGATTTTCTGACGCGATGCTCGACCCTCGCGTTGGTGATTTTGACCTGAGGCTTAAACCCTTTGTGTTTTGGGGTTCTATCTTTATGTGATGGCTCGCTTATAGCTGCTAACATCTGCTTTTTGATTGTGCAGTGCTTTTACCAAACGTGCCGCTTTCACAAGAGCATCATTTTGGGTATATTGGCGGACCTGATGTGAATGAAACTTTCAGTCTTCAAAACACAGTTCCGCTTTGTACTTTCGCTGACTCGGAAAGGACAGATATGGTTAGATCTCCTCGATGTTCCACCCTTAGGGTTCTGATCACTGACTTGGACATGGAAACCCCTGCGGGCCATGCTCAGTTTCCCAAACCGGCATTCATATTCGGAGATCGAATATCCATCGATGATCACCTCGTTCATGCAGAAGACTCGAAGCTATTGCGGAAAGTTGATGATCGCCACTTCTTCCTTCCAAACATGAAGAGAATGTATCCCCTCTCCTACTTCTTGAATGCAAGTCGTCGTCGTAGTCTGACTTTTGACATAGTCAAAGAGAAGGAAAATGTATCGTTCGGATCTGGTCGACGGGCTCGTACACAAATCGGGGGGCAGCTCAAGGGATTGAGGCCTGGTTTATTTGAGAAGAAGGAACTGGTTCAGGAGATGCCACGCCCAGCGAATATTTTCATTCGCCAATTCCTTGCGACTCAGGGTGAATTTTCCACCCAAGCGTTCAGATCCCCTGGGTGGGTTTGTTCCGGAGAAGGAGGTTGGTGGACCCGCATGATTGACTTCGTTCTTGAGGAGCTTAAGGAGTCACTCACTCAATCGGGTCTCACAATTCCCGTGTTGGCTACTCGACGGGGAGTTGTGCAGAGCTTTCACAATTTCTTCGCTATGTTGGAGAAATATAACTCGGAAAGTTGCACATTTTTTACACCTGTAGGAGAATTAGGTTTTGCTCTCCATGAGATGCAAGCAGTGTCGGGATTGCCACTTGGAAAAATACCCTACGAGGAGTTCATTCCCACTACCGAAGAGCTTTCCCGACTGAGGTTGGCGCACCCAGAGATTTATGATACTTTCTGGGAGTTGATGTGTCACTTTCACATCTGTGCTCAAGTCTTTGGGATGCGTGGAGGGGGCATTATGCATACCACATGGGCGGAATACCTCTTTCAGAATTTAAATCGGAAAGATGTAGTCGTATCTCGTGTTGCAGCCGTCTCTCCTGAAGAAGCCAAAGCTCGGATTAAGGCTTCTCATGCTATCTACAAAACAGAGCATGTAGAGGACGATTTTGAAGCTGGTGTTGAGTTTGAGAGTTTCCATCACCAGGCTATAATTCCTATTTCTGACACGGCTCTACTTGCAGGCTTCTTCATGGTTTGGTTGAAACGGTGTGTAGTGCCGTCGAGACCAATAGAAGCGATCTTGGCTGAAGTTGTATATCCAGCTGTTTTACTAGCACATGGGAGACCCGTGAGTCTCCTCACTGCCATGGTCGGCTGCATTCAAAATGGCCTAAGGATGTTGACCTCTGATCTGCTCGGCGCCTCGATGGTTAAGGTTGCCAGGAAGAAAGCCGGGAAGAACCCCCAGCCACGCATACCAGTGCCGTATACGTACTTGGTGGCTTGGTTCGTGCTGCATTGCCCCTCCTTGATGATTGGAGTATCGGAGAGTGTTGATGCTTACATCCCCTTCGTACAGAGATTAGAGTCGGCCACATGGACTCACTCTTATATAGTCAGGGCTCGACAACTCTTATCTCGGGAAGATAATTACCGTATTTTCTGTTGTGCTCCTGATTTTGACGGAGCTGACGTGGAGGATGCTCGCTTCCTGGACTTGCTTTTTGAGGGTTCGTCCTCTTTGGAAGAAGGCACATTCAACTGGCTTCTTATGATCAGGTTAGGCTACCTGGTCTACCGCTCGCGGGAGAAGTGCTTTATTGAGCCTTACATGCCTTCTCGGTTCGCTAGGCAATTTGGGTATGACCAGCTTTACGTTGGCAATCCTAACCCGGCATTGGCTCATGTTGGGAATTTGTATGAAGGAGCTCGCGCATGGTACTTCTTTTCCGCCGGGGGAACCCATGCGCAATTCACTTTACCCAATTCGCCGCCTGGCTGCTCTACTATTGCCGATTTCTGCAGCTGGTATGAAGAAGTTTCCCAAGTCACGGGGTATGATATTCATACCTCCTGCATAAATGAGATTCGGGAATTGTATCGTTCGAGGAGTCGTTCTTCCAGCACTCGTTTGCCGGGGGTAGAAGAATATCTATCCTGCGAACAAGAAGCATCTGGTGCTGTCGAAGCTCCTAAAAATTTATCTGCCATCGAGCCTCCTAAGGAAGAAACTCCTATGGAAATCGAAGAGGAAACACCGATTGCTGACTCTCCCGAAGAAAAACCAATTCCAAAAGTGCATGCTTCTGAACCTCGTCTTCTGAGATCGGGTAAGAAGGCTCTTTCTGCTGCTGAGCAGGCCGAGTATGACAGGAGAATGCGTAAACGGCTGCCTGTCGTAGCCAAAAATTCAAAGAAGGCCAAATTGATGGGTGACGCAATGAAATCTGCGCCTGTCGCGCACTTAACCGGTGGAGAGGAAGAGATGCTTCGATTAATTCCTCCTATTCCTGAAGAAACTAAGATCGAGGAAGTACTGTCTGTTGGGAGTTCTGAATCCGCATCTTCTTTTTCTTCCCGGGACCAAAGTATGTACGAGGATTCTTCTTCTGAACTCGCTGAGTCATCTGTCCATGAAGAAGATGCAGGTCCAATCTATCCAACCATTCCTCCTCCACGCTCAAGAGCTTTGAAGAAACTGATCGAAGAATTGGAGTACTGGATACAAATGACTACTGATCTAGTCCGTCTTGATGGTGCTTCTTTTGAAGACTGTGAGCCCATCTTGACCAAGTGTTTGGACAAAATCGAGGCTAAGGGAGATGTGTCATGGACTGAGCACTGCAAGGGAGGAGTTGCTCTCTTGAAGACAGAGCTGGCAGCTTTTAAAAAATTGCAGCACACCAATCCGGACTCTGAAGTGGAACCCGCTCTTTCCTTGGCCATGATCTCCAAGTCGCATCGTCGAGAAGACCTTTGCAAGGACTTGTCTGATAAGAAGGCACGCATATCTCTCTTACGGAGGCAGCATACCCGGGCCTATACCGACACCAAAGGTGTTGTTTCTGCTATTCGTGCCACTGAAAAAGACATTGCTCGCTTGGAGGCGGAGTTAGACCAGAAGAAAACTCAGTTGGCTCAATACGAAGACGCTCGAAAAGAGTTAGAGCTTCAAGGCGATCGTATCTACACTGATTTTTGCCGTACGCTCCACGCGGCTGAGAAGATTCGCAAAGACATTGTTGCTGCCGAACCTGTCGAAGCTAAGCTCAGGAGAGAGATCCAGGAACGAGTCAGGGTGACTCATGAAAAGAAACTCTCTGCCCTCAAATCCAGGCTGAAATCTCTCAAATTGATGAAACCTGATGCCTAAGTCTTGTGCCCCTTTTTCTTTTATTAAGGGATTTCTGTATCATTTTCATTTTGCTCATCGGCGCCTTTGTATCAAAGTTAACAATGTTGAATGAAAATGATATCGTTTTGTTTTGCATTATCACTTTTGTTGAAATATATTTCAAGACAATGAAAAAGGCATGCAAAATGCTATAAATATAGTGTTAACTGAAAAGAACGAAATTCTCTTTATTATTACTTGGAGTAATTCCAGAAAATTTCAATCGTCAGAAGTGTAGTGTTAACTTGACGAGATACAAAATAGAGTTACACTATAAATAGGCAACCCCCAGCCTGATCTGGCTGGGGATTAGGGGGCTACATGATTCACGGGAAATATCTCTTTAGGAATTTCCCATTGATTGGCATCATGAGCCTGTCTCCTTGTTGATTGATAAGACGATATGCTCCGTTCGAATAAACTGAGTCTATTACGAAGGGCCCTTCCCATTTAGGATTGAACTTCCCTTTGATTTTGTGTGTCATCACCATGGGTCGTCTGTTGGCCAAGACCAAATCGCCTTTCTTGAAAGTTTGTTCCTTAACCTTTTTATTATAGGCTTTGGAAATCCGAGCTTGATATAGTTCGATCTGCTGCTTAGCTTGAAGTCGCTTGTCGTCTAGGGTTTCAAGTTCTTGCAGGCGCCGTTGATGCTTTTCTTCTTCTGTTAGCCCCGTCGTGATAGCGACTCTCAGAGAAGGAATCTGAATCTCTAGTGGTAATACGGCTTCACAGCCATATACCAGCGAGAATGGTGTAGCTCTTGTAGGGGTCCTTACCGTTGTGCGGTAAGCCCACAAACATTCGCCGAGTCTTTCATCCCAATCGCGTCTACTCTTGGAGACAAATTTCTTGAGAAGTTTCACAATGGTTTTGTTGAAGGCTTCTGCAAGACCATTCACCGGCGGATAATATGCCGTAGATGCAACGCTCTGGATTCTGAACTTGTCACAAAACCTCTGGAACCCAAAACTGACGAATTGTGTCCCGTTGTCATGAACTATCCGCCTCGGGACTCCAAAACGGTAGACAACATGGTGTTTGATGAATTTAATTACGTTGGAAGTTTTGACTTCTTTCAACGGGATTGCCTCCGCCCATTTGGAGAAATAATCGGTCACAGCCAGGATGAACCGATGTCCTTTAGAAGTCGGAGGAGAAATTGGACCTACGATATCCATGCCCCATTCTTCAAATGGCCATGATGCAGATGTAGGATGTAGATTCCCAGGTGCTTGATGGATGAAATCTCCATGAATTTGGCACGCGTGACAACGTTTAGCGTAGTCAACCGCGTCTGAGAACATCTTTGGCCAGTAATAGCCAATTCGTCGGAGGCGATCCCCTAATTTAGCTCCGGGCTGATGAGCTCCGCACATCCCTTCATGAGCTTCCTTGAGGGCCTCTTTTGCTTCCTTTTGAGAAAGACATCGGAGCAAAATACCGTCATGGGATTTACGATACAGAGTCTGAGTGACTGTATTGTAATAGAATCGGAGGGCCTTTCGTTTAATGCCGGCCGCTTCCTTAGGATCGTCAGGCAAGATTCCGTATAAGACATAGTCAACATATGGAAATCGCCAATCTCTAGACTCGAATTCTATAGAGGTCGTACAGACTTCCTCCGTCATTGTCTTGTCTGAGCTTTCCTCCTTAGGAATCTTGGAGGAGTATAGTTCACGTCCTGAGACTGGGATTGTCGTTTCGGTTCCTGGTGGTAATGCCAACGAGGTCGCTAATGAAGCCAAAGCATCTGCGTAAGCGTTCTGGGCTCGTGGAATGTATTCGATAAAGAATCCCTCGAACTGCTTAGCTTGCTTCAGCACTGCGAAGTAGTATGGGATTAAGTCCTCATGACGTACTTCGTATTCCCCTCGGACTTGATTTACAATGAGCTGAGAATCACCATAAGCCTCAAGGCGCCGAATATTGAGTTCTTCGGCAAGTCGCATCCCTAGTAGCAACGCGTTATACTCAGCTACATTGTTGGTACACGGTTCGATTAAGGAAAATCCTCTTGGGATTACGTGACCGTTAGGCGATACGAGCACCACTCCTACTCCCGCAGTAATCGCTCCGTGAGGGTTTGCTCTAGACGCGCCGTCAAAGAATAGTTTCCACACTTGTGTAGATTCTTGAGCAACACAAGCTTCGGCGATTTCGTCGGGCAACTCTTCATACAACTTAGATGTCCCTGGCACCGGGTGATCGGCCAAGAAATCTGCCAATGCTTGACCCTTGACTGCCTTTTGGGGCATAAATTGCATGTCGTATTGTGACAAAAGAATGGCCCATTTTGCAAGCCGACAATTCAAAGACGATGGTTTCGTCATCAGGACTCTCAAAGGATTCACCTTCGAGATGACATGAATTGTCTGTCCAACTAGGTAATGTCGCATCTTTTGAACCGCGAATACCAAAGCGAGACATTCTTTCTCGACCGGGTTGTACCGATGTTCGGCTCCCATCATGGTCCTGCTTAGATAGTAGATGGCTTGCTCATGACCTTGGTCGTCATTCTGAGCCAATAATGCTCCTAAAGAACGTTCCATGGCTCTCACGTATAATAGGAATGGTTTCCCTGATATAGGGGCCACGAGAACCGGTGGTTGTGTGAGATATTTCTTGATTTCTTCAAACGCTTTTTGACATTCCCCATCCCACACAAAGGACACTCCCTTCTTCATGAGCTTCGAGAAAGGTTGGCAGCGCCCCGAAAGATTAGATATGAACCTACGGATGTAGGCTAGTCTGCCTTGCAAACCTCGGAGTTCTTTGAGGTTCTTCGGCGGTGGCATGTCTTGGATGGCACGTATTTTCTCTGGATCAAGAGAAATTCCCTTGGATGTGACAATAAATCCCAGGAATTTTCCACTTGATACTCCGAGAAATGATTTTGTTGGATTCATCTTCAGCTGATGTGTTCGCATGATTTCAAACATCGTTTTCAGGTCTGTAAGATGATCCCCTTTATGTTGGCTTTTCACTGCGATGTCGTCAACGTAGCATTCGATCTTCTTACGCAGATGTTCGTGGAAGATAGTGTTCATTGCACGTTGATAGGTTGCACCTGCATTTTTCAGGCCGAAGGGCATCACTGTGTAGCAATACACCCCCAGCGGTGTTCTGAATGCAGTATGCTTCTCGTCGTCCGGGTGCATTTTGATTTGATTGTACCCGGAGAAACCGTCCATGAAAGACATTCTTTCATATCCGCAGGTGTTATCGATCATAACATCCGTGATAGGAAGTGGAAATTCGTCTTTTGGACAAGCTGCATTAAGGTCGCGAAAGTCAATGCATATCCGGACCTTACCGTTCTTCTTGGGAACTGGAACAATGTTAGCCACCCAGTCTGGGTGTTGTTCTTCCCTGACAAAACCTGAGTCTATAAGCTTTTTCACTTCCGACTCGATTGACTCCATGATCTCTGGACGAAACCTACGTTGTTGTTGTTTAACGGGTTTTGCATCCGGATCGATATTGAGACGATGTGTGGCCACTTTTGGGTCAAGCCCGGGCATGTCTTCATAATTCCAAGCAAAGACATCTATATATTCTCGGATGAGAGATATAAGATCTTCTTTCTCGGACGATGATAAAGCTTCGGCTATGAAAATAGGCTTAGGATCATGTTCATCTCCCATGTTAACCTGGACCACTTTATCTTCAGTGGGTGGTTCACGTTGTTCGAATCGCATATCCCATAAGATGTTAAGACGTTTGATCCAAGGGTCATTGGTCGATTCCATTAACCCTTCATCATTCCCTGCATCTTCATCTGGATGGCCAACTGAAACCATATTCACGGTCAGATTTCTAAAAAGAGATCCGATACTGACATCGGACTCGTATGCAGATGTTCGGGATGAGTGGTCCTGACGCAGATAGTTACTTATTTCATTTTCCGAAACAGCGGGAGGCGTGACAAATCCTAAACCTCTTCTAGTCTTTTGGTAGTAATCTGGGGGTTTCCCTTCGGGGGTTAGGGACATTCGGATTGGTGTTCGCCTTCCTTTTCCGAAGTTTAGACCTTGCTTTTCGTCAAAGTCATACCCCATTTGTTTCATTAACCGGAGAGAGTTAGATTCATGATAATGGAATTGAGGAACTCCATCGTCTTCCTCCGAACTTCCTCGTTTGAGTTGTATCGGTTTGACTTTTCCGAAACAGATCGGCTTCCGCCCTTTCCTTTTGGATGGGACTTTGAAGAAAGCCTTCTGTGCATCTTCTATTTCTTCATCTGAAACGAAAGATGATCCGATTGGCAATGTGAGTGATGCCTGTGCGCACAGTACGTGCCATGGGTTGGTACCTGTATCATTTTCTATTTGTTTGTTTTTAGAGGGAACATCAGACAAGTACGCTAAAATGAAATCTTCATTAATGCACCACTCGCCCTCACTCGGTACATCATTATTGCTCTCACCCTGACCCATTACATCAAAGTTTAATTCCCAAGGACAATCTTCCTCAGGATCTGGCTCAATGTCAGCTTCATTACCGCTATCTACATCCTCTTTCTCTTGGGATTCTAAATAGAAGACGGAGTCGGTGTGGAAGTTCTCTACTCCTCGGAAGGGGTATTTTTCTGCGATTAGGGTTCGAACTTCGCCCTCGTCATTGGCGTACTTCATAACTTGGTGCAAGGTGGATGGGACTATGCGGTTTGCATGTATCCACGGTCGTCCTAGCAAAAGATTGTAAGACGTGTCCGCATCTATGATGTAGCATGCTACCTCCGACTTGAGATCTCCGATCTGACACCTGAGCTTGATCTTTCCCAGGGGTCGGGTACTGTTTGCGTTGAACCCGAAGATAGTAGTCTGGGTAGTGTGCAGTCGGTGCATAGGAATCCCTAATACCTGCATGACCCTATAGGGCATGATGCTGAGCGCTGAGCCCGGGTCAACTTGAACACGACTAATTTCCGAAGATCCAATATACCCTGTGTAGTACAGTGGTCGGTCATGTTCGTGTTTGACCTGCATGTCTTCTTGTGTGAACGATATGCATGGTAGACTTCTCGCCGCTTGCAGGCATTGCAGACAAGTTTGATCGTCAGAAGCCTCGGGAATCGGAGTGACTTGTGTAATAAAGCTCTCCGTATTCTTTAAAGCTTCGATCAGAGCTTCCTTGGTAGTTTTAGATAACTTCAAGAGCTCGTATAAAGTGATCCTAGCCGGTATGTTAGCTAGTTGTGCCATGACGTTGAATTGAAAGGGAGTACTTGGCTCCCCGAGTTCCTGGTGAAGATTTTTATTGAACCGGAGCTCTTTCTGTTTGCCTTTGTCGACCGGTTTCTTCGGCACAGAACCCCCAGCGTCTTGGGGTTGCTCTTCCACCCCTTGGGCATTCTGACCGTAATCCCTCAAATAGGTTTTTCCCGACCGAGTGCCCGGATTGTCTCCTGGATATGCTGCCAGGACGATCCTTTCCTCTTCTGAATCGGTAAGAGGTTTAAGGTGGTCATCATTTTCGGTAATGGAGGGGCTAATCATGTTGGAAGATTTAGCCTTACCTCCCTTCTTTCTGGACGATGTGCTCGTCCACTGTTGATCTCCAAGCAAGTCAGGGTGGACCCACATGATTTCCCCTTTTGGGGTGGTGAGGGGTACCAACCCCCTGCCTTTCTGACTATGCAAGTCAGCATTCTTTAGGTGCATTTCTCCCTTGCGGATGGGTACAACACCGTTCGCAGTCACCACCGGGGGAAAGTTACCAAACTGGACCGCTATCATATTAGTGGATACTGTCTTCTGCTCTGGCTTCAAGGTGAGCACATTAGCGTTTACCAAATTCTGCAAGATGTCTTTGAAGACATAGCATTTCTTGGTAGGATGTCCAAGGAATCTGTGATACCGGCAATAGTTGGGATCATCAACCTTCCTCGCTTCATCTGGTTTCCTGATTTCAGGCAACTGGAGCTTGTTGTTCTTTCGGAGCAATTGGAATAAGGTATCCACGTGCTCCTCCTTGAACGAATACTGCTTGGGCGCTCTTTGTTGATTTGGCGCCTTGCCTTGCTTGGTAGGTGGTGGCACTCGCGTGTAGTCGGCTGCTAGAGTCTCTTTCCCTTTAGACCGCTGAGCATTGTTCTGATTACGTTGCTGTTGTTGTTGCGGTTTGGGTTGTGGTGCTTCTTCAGCTTTGACTCTTGCCACTATCTCTTCTGCTTGTTCTCCTTGGGAAACTAGTTGTCTCCAGGAGCGACACTCCGCTACTCCCATCTGAGCGAGGAGCTGGGTCTGCAGGTTGTGCCTGCAAGTTTCAACCAGGGTTGATTGAGTCATACCTGAGGGACATCGCAATGCCATGCTGCGGAATCTTTCCACGTAGGCTTTGATGGACTCTCCCTTTCTTTGCTTGGTGGCGAGGAGAGTTGGGACTGAAACCTCCGTGTCGTCCTCAAAGAACCTGGCCAAAAATAGCCTTTCCAGGTCTACCCATTTCTGGATAGACCCGGCAGGCAGTTTCATAAACCATTCAAAGGCAACTCCTTTAAGCGTGCCAATGAATAGGCGAGTCAATATGGCGTCATTTGCTACCACGTCTCCAGTTTGGGATTTGAAATAGTAAATATGCTGATTTGGCGATCCCGTGCCGTCGAACGGTTGCAAGGTGGGAGCCTTAAATTTAGGCGGGTAAGGGGCTGTATCCCATTCCGCAGGATAAGGCCGAACCACTCCTTCTTCGCGGAGCTCGCTCCTGTTAGCGATTGCGTTGAGACGAGCCTCCAGTTCATCCATTTTGGTGGATTGTGGGTGCAGTTCCTTTTCTATCTCCCTCTCACCTTCAGACGAAGATCCCAGATTGTGAGTCTCACGATCTGAATGTTCGTGCACTCTTTGTTTCCCCTTCGAAGTTGTTCTCCGGGAAGATTCAGGTTTGTGGCCTTTTTCAGCAAGAAGCTGGGCCAACATCTCCTTTAATTGGAGAAGTGTTTCCTGTTGCGTCTGGAGTATGGCACTATGTTCGTCCACTCTTTTGACTATGTCCTCATGGCTCCCTGTTGTGTAAGCGAGAACCTCGCGTGCTCCAACAGAGCTTGAAGATTGAGATTCAGCTATTGCTGAATGTTCCTCACTTGTTGTAATGCCCTTGGCTAATTTTTGATAGTCAACTGGGCGAATAGTTCCCGTCCGAGTCCGAGTATTCTGATATACTCCTTCGAACTGGTCACAAATTTCTCGGACAGTTGGTGGATGACTCTCTTGCGACTCGTTAGAATCAGTATGCGAGGCCTTCCCTCGGCCGATCATGTTGATAGTGACCTGAGGGTATTCTGCTTCAGTTGTCTTTTTTCTGTTGCGGCGTTGTCGTTTGGCAGGCCTAACAACGTTTGTTAACCTGTCGAATACTGACTGCCGAGGTGTGGATGCACAACAAGGGCATTCTGACAGGACTGCCGAGATAAGCCTCTCACATTGACACGAGTGAACTGCTTGTGCTGTTGACTTTCCTCTCGACAATAATTCCCGTAAGTCAGGAATTTGGGAGGAAATTTTCCCCGGGCTAGGAGGTGGAGATGGAACCCCCTGCCCTTGGGTAGGTGAGATTGGTTCTTGTCGAACGTGGATTTTGAAACCACGCTGATCTTTCTGAACCTGGCGGACCTCCTGAAGATTGCGTTCTTGAAGAACAGAACCAGAGTGGCGTTCTTGAAGATTAACGCGAGGGTCACGTTGGGATTTGTAAACGTTAGGCCGAGGCCTACGTTTGAATGATGAAACAGTCCCGCGAGGGTCCTGTTTTGTTTGAACGCGCCCATGGGGGTCGCGTTTAATTGGTGAAACGGACCCGCGAAGGTCATGTTTCGTTTGAACGCTTCCCTGAGGGTCGCGTTTGACAGCTGAAACAGACCCGCGAGGGTCGTGTTTTGATTGAACGCTTCCCTGAGGGTCGCGTTTGACAGCTTCCTTCTGAGGGCTGCGTTTTGAGGAGACAACGCGCCACTCAGGGTCGCGTTTCAGCTGAATTAGCCGAGGCTCGTAGTTGGGCTCATTGCCACGAAGCGAGCGTTCTGTTTTGGGAACGCTAAGTTCGGCTGAAGTTTCAGGAACGCGATCTTCGCGTTGAGCCAACATTCGGCTCTCACGTAAGTGTGCTCGTCGTATGGATCTTCTCCGTCGGCGAGCGGCGTTCTTTTTGGCTTGTCTCAAAGCCTTAGCAGCAACGTCATTGACGTTCACAGGACTCGTCTCTTCCAAAGGCCGTTTGTGGCCCGAAGCACGTTGGGCTGACGCGAAGGTGGGACAATCCGCCTGCAGAGCCAACTTGAGTTCCTGGCCGAAGGAGAGGGCTTTCTTCGGCACGTCGACAACAGAATTGACCTTCTTAGAGGTCTTGCGTACATCATGCTTAGCCTTGGGGCTAAGCGATCCAGAGGATAGTGCTTCCTCATACTTTGCTTGATCAAACTCTACGATGAGAGTTTCTACTGTCGTTCCCATGAGGTGAACGTCGGACTGCGCCACCACATCTTCATCGGAAAAGCTAGTCCCCAGCAGAGTCGCCATCTTTTGTTCGTTGGAAATTTGCAGTAAAAAGACAATGAAAGAAAATTTGACTTGTATTCTCTCAAAATCAATTACAATTTGGATTCCGGTTACAAAAGAGAGGAGAATGAATTTGACTCTCCCCTTTGTTTAATTCTGGGTTCTTCTTGGTAGCGATGGAATGCCTCCTTCGATTGCTTGTGTCGAATTTGCTCTCCGTTGACGATCCGACCGTCTCTTATCTCGTGGGAACGATGAACTTCTGTAGGAAGTTTTATACGTAACTCTTTAATGAGTTTTAGAACTCTGAACGAGTTAAAACTCTATAGATAGAGTTGTTAGAACCGAAAATTCGGTTAATGATCAAGCTGTATCTGTTGTCGAAGAATACTCTCGGATCTGATCTCCTGAGATTGATTCAAAAATCCTATCTCCAAGGATTTCGTTGCTGCTAAATCTCCAACCTGTGCGGTTTAGATCTCTCAAATCCAACCTGCTCACTCTTCAGTTTTCAAAGAGCCAGCCTCCTGATCCGATTATCAAAAATCTGATCCCCTAACTCTGTTGAGTTTGTTGAGTTTTATAGGGGGATAAGGGGTTGTAACTGACCCCTATATCCGCTCCTACGTGGGCGAAAATCCCTCAGAACGTGGGATAAACGGTTCTGGAACCGTTCGACTTGTGTTTGAACAAGTCAAACGCCCACTCTGGCGTTCAGAATCCAACTTCGTGTCTTAGGATTATGACGCGAGGGTCGGTGTTAGCTGAACATTGATGAACGCGAGGGTCGCTCGCGTTTTGGCTTGTTGCCTGCTTGGTGACGCGGGGGTCGATGTGGGTTGAACTCCCACGAGCGCGAGGGTCGCTCACGTTAATTTGTGACTTGGAAACGCGGGCGTCGGTGTGGGTTGAACTCCCACGAACGCGAGGGTCGCTCACGTTAATTTGTGACTTGGAAACGCGGGGGTCGCCTGCACTTCCATAATTGTGACGCGGGGATGACTTCCGCGTTTTAGAAGAAGTTTGTTGACTTGTGACCTCTTCTGTAAGACGTTGCAAAGACCATTGTTCTGTAATCCTCGCTTTAGCTGTCGTAGAGTGTGAAAATCGTCAGATTGTAACCTTCACTGTAGATTGTGAAGACTGCTGAATAGAATTTCCATCATTTATCGGAAGTGTCGTCGAATTGTAACTCTTCTCGATCTTTGTGAAAAGTCCTCCATTTGCAGTTTCTTCGCTTATCGACCCGAAAACTATTTGATTATAGCTTCCGTTGTAGGAGCTTAGATGGGAATCAACATCCATGGTGTCTTTTAGACGAATATTTGCCCACAACTCTCTACCAAGCAACTCACTAACTAAGTCCAACCTTTTATTTCTAAAATCATTACACTGCTCATCAGCATCTCTATTAGTCATGCTGTTGTTGCAGCCATCAAGATCAATCATCTCAGAAATGAGGTTGTGTTTGCGGTGATTTGAAAGTCATTTGATGGTGACCTCCATCGTAGGGACTTGTTTTAATCAGCTATCCATTGTAATTTTTAGACAGCCTACAGAGCTATATCATGGAAAAGTGTCAAACAGATACTAGTAGCTTCCTCCACTATGGCAGCAGAATTTGTAGCTTGCTATGAGGCATCCAATCAGGGAATATGGCTGCAAAATTTTATCACGGGACTGCGTATTTTGGAAAATATTGAAAGACCACTAAGGTTATATTGTGACAATAAATCTACAGTAATGTATTCCAATAACAACAGTAGCTCAATTAAGTCAAAACATATTGACATTAAGTTCCTGGTTGTGAAAGAAAGGGTACAGAGTGGACAAATATCCATAGAGCACATTGGGACAAACTCCATGATAGCTGATCCTCTTACTAAGGGATTGCCACCCAAGGTCTTTCATGAGCATACTGCTCATATGGGTGTGGTAATATTTGAGGATATTATGATTTAGTGGGAGTTTGTAATTGTGGTGCTTTATGTTTTGGTTGTATTGTCTGATCAGAATAAAGTATTCAGTTAAGACAATCTGTTACATTATGTTTGGTTTTGACCTCACTAAAGGAGGACCAGTTGAAAATAGACATGTACTGATCACATTGCATGTAATTTTCATGCTGCACATCCATGATTGATCTATGTCGTTTGATTGTATTGGTATATGTGACCATTGATGGGTCGAGTCACGATAAATGTGACAAAGGCCGCTTTGATCCTATATTGGTATAGTCAATGGACGAGATTGTTCAGAAATACCTTTTTATTGATAGCAATTTTGAGCTCATAAGGTTATACACAATTTAAGGAATCATATGGTGCCCAAGTGGGAGATTGTTGGATTTAATCTAATAAATCTAATTTTGGGCACATATGATTAATCATTGTGTATTGCTATCTTTCAGGATAACCCACTAAAGTGATCAATTAATTTGGGTTAATGGGTATTTAAATAAGTCATTGGGTTATATGTGCAGATACCAGATTGTAATTGTGATTTGTTGAGGGGCCAAATTGCAAAAGTACAATACCTATAAATAAAGGGTTATGGTCCCTAATCTAGGGTTACAACATTCTCTAATTCTCTTCACCCCATCTAAGAGAGAAATTCGGCTCAAGAGAAAACCCTAAGGTTAGAAGATCCAAAACCCAAATCAAGATCAATCAATGGATTCAGGTATAAACTTCTGCTCTTTTATGTTTCTTTTAATCTCTTTGAATTAATCATGGCTATATGGTTTTTAGATCTCAAGTTTTAGATCTAACAGGCAGGTCTTGATCAAGGCCTAATTTGCTGTAGGGCATTGTCCCCTATCAAAAAAGGATCTTTTCTTTTGTTAATAAATGAATGGATTGTGCTAGATATAATTGACATTTGAAATCTTTTTTCCAAACATGTTCATGTGCCCTTTTCCTTTGGTTTTGTGAGTCTCAGTTTCAATAGGCATGCATGTCCACTAGAGACTTATCTTTAGTAGGACATAGCAAAAATTCAAATAAAAATAACAAAATGCATCGCGAAATTAATACATGTGCTAACTCGAAGACACCTAAATATTGAGCCTTAATGAATGAAGACTTCCCAAATTATTATTATTATTATTATTATTATTATTATTATGGCATAAGTAGCAGAGTTAAATTGACAAGCGTATCACGCCAACAGGTTCTTCACTAGCTTAAAACCTCATCTCCAAGAGAGAGAGAACCAGAGAAGAAAAGCACAAATACTACTCATAATATAAAGATTTTGGACATAATTTCTTAGGACCGTTGCATGAGCAACTAAACCAATATGTATATCTCTTATATTTTATTGGATTGCAGAGCAAGAGCCCAAAAAGGTTATGATCTATTTTCTGAATTCTTTTTTGAGATTGCAATGAATTGAACTTTACATTCCAGACTTATTATCCCGGTCAAAAAAGCACCCAATGAATTTCACTGTGCAGTCTGGACTTATTATTTTGGCCCAAAAAGCCAATGCCCACAATGAATTTAACTTTGTAGCCCAAACTTATTATCCTGGCAAAAATCCCAAGTATCGTGTAGTACCCATATATTGGGTCATCTAACTATTTGTGGTCCAGACTTATTATCCTGACCCAAATATCCCAATTCTAGGGTAAGGCCCAAATATTAGGTCTCGCTGGCTGAATTGTGGCTCACTGAAGCCACAACATCCTGGCCCAAATAAATCGAGTCTACTAAACTACCACAAACCGGACCACATTCGCCCGATATATATAGGGCTGGGCTTAAGATCATCACCAAGAAAAAAGTAAACATTTTCAAATTAAAATTGGGCAGGGTCGCGCGTGCGCGTACCCTCTCAGCAACAAATAATGACGTCCACTCTCCCACTTGGGGAGATGGTAGGCCAGCGCACCCACGAAGTGCAATGTAGGTCACTGACCTAGCTGGGCCTTCTTGATCACCCAAGGACCCCGTCCAGGTAAGTATGGACCACTGTAAGCCCACCTCCTCATTTTATGTTCATCTCTACCTCTTCAAGTTCAATCCCCATTCGATGTGGGACTAAACTCTCATTGAATCTATACCCTTTCGACTTTGCTATTGAACTTGTATCCTTTTCCAACTTTTCTTCACGAGACAGAAAATGTCAGTTAGAACTCCAACATCATAGAAAGTAAATAAGTTTTTAAACCTCTAAGTTATTAGTCTCTTAACACATTACTTTGTGCACTAAAATAATGTGATGGTAACTAGCCATGTATATTTCTTACTCTTTTCAAAGTAGAACATATTTTTAGACAAACAGAAATTGGAGTCTTTGCTCATTGCCATTCGTTCTTATTTGTAAAATCACTTATTCTCTCAATCAGATGCATTTGGTGTAGGGGAAAAAA
>BQKN01055516.1:0-36427 GCA_022839385.1 Asparagus kiusianus | reverse complement strand
ATTTTTTTGTTTGATTTTTATTGTAACCGGATCTTATAAAAAGACCGGATCTTTGTAACGCAAAAAGTTGTTATTTAAGAGTACAATGGAATCATCAATGAAGAAAGCTACTATTTTTCCCGCGAACAGTCTCCTCCAAATTCTGTGCATTGAGTGCGTCCTGTACGTCGCTCATCCACAAACCAAAATTGATTTTACCGTCATATTTTACTACACTAATTTTAGTGTTTTGAAAACCAACTTGAACTGTACCCGACACAGTCTTGCTGCTTTCTTCAATTATTTCTACTATACTCACAAACTCCGAATTGCAAAGAAAGATCCAAACTTTGATAGAATTAAGAAGATACCCAACTGAATCCTAAATCGGATTCCAAATTGATCTCCTAACCACACAAGGAAAGCAAGATCACCACGGCACTCCTCAACGCTATCTCCACCGAAACTTAGAACTCCAAGAACCAAGCTTCCAAACTAAATCTTCCTCCACCTAATGCCAAAGCCCTAGATCTCAAATCTGAAGCTCTGATACCAATTGTTGCGCGCCTTTGCAGAAGCGTGCTCGCACACCGAAACGAGTCCGTGAGCACGGGAGAAAATTAATAAACCCAACTCGGGTACAATCCAACAAATAAATGACAAGCAATCACAAACACAGATATTTTACATGGTTCGATAATTTGCCTACGTCCACGGGAGCAGTACAATTAATTTCTTATTTATCACAAGAAATTACAAATTAAGAGAGAAGATCTCAAGCTTGAGATCTCTCAATCAAATAACAGTGTTTTAATATAAAACACTGTTCAAACTCTCTCTTAATAACTCAACTTCCCCAATAAATACACCAAATCCTTCTCACAATAAATGAGAACAGGGACAAAGGGGGAAAAACCAAAATCGCAGATGGAAGAAGCAAGCCGCCGCTTTTCTTCTCTGCTCACGCTCAACGTCCGCTCCACTCCGGCTCAAGAAAGAGGGTTTCCCTTTTATAGGGAAACTCTAGGGCACCTCCGATCCAGCTGGAGCCAGCTGGTTACCATCCACGTCATGCACGTCTCACGATCACCTCGAGCCGCGCACACGACAGGCGACGTCAGTCCATCAGGCGAGCGCTCCCATCGACTTCGCCTGTCCAAGCTTCGCCTGCAGGTGAGAATCCTAGCGCTACAAGCAAGTTCAATCCCGCCTGTCTCAAAATCCCGCCTGTCCACAACTCACCTATAGGCGAGTTCGATCTCGACTCCACGCCGCCTGTCCACAGGTAAGACCGTTCTTCTTCAATTCTCCACCTCGTCCATCATTTGATGAACCTTAAATTTTGGACGAACACTAGAAGAACACTACGAGCACCAAACCAACCCCAAAACAGCTACACCATTATACCATAGCTGCCTACGTCTCTGACCAGGATCAAGCTAATCGTAGTTCTTCCAAATGGCTACCAACGGCCTCAACAATCAGAAATGTGCAACAAGTTTTGACAATGATCAAACTTGTTGCTCGGAACTACCTTTGTGAGCATATCTGCCGGATTATCCTTCGTGTGGACCTTGACTATCTCCACATCCCCATCTTCAAGAACATCCCAAACGAAGTGATAACGAACGTTAATGTGCTTTGTCCTTGAATAAAAAACCTGATTCTTCGCCAAATAGATAGCACTCATGCTATCATAATGAATAGTGACGGACTGCTGCGATATACCAAGTTTCTCCAAAAGTCCTCGAAGCCAAATAGCCTCCGTAATTGCCATATACTCTACCTCCGTCGTAGACAAAGTCACCGTAGACTGTAAGGTGCATCTCCAACATACTGGCGCACGGGTCAAAGTAAACACATACCCCGTAGTAGACCGGTGCTTATCCAAATCTCCGGCATAATCAGAATTAACATAGCCAATGCATAGCTGCCCACCTGTAGTGTCCCGCTCATAAACTAAACCAATATTGAGCGTACCTCTAATGTACCTCAAAATCCATCTCATGGCGTCCCAATGATCCACTCCTGGATCGTGCATGTATCTCCATACCATGCTCACCGCCTGTGACAAATCTGGCCTCGTACATACCATTGCGTACATCAAGCTTCTAACCGCGCTTGCATATGGAGTCTTCGACATCAACTCTCTATCTTCAACTGTCTTTGGTGGAAGATCAGCTGAAAGCTTCAAATGGGCTCCCAAAGGTATACTAACAGGTTTCGTTTCCATGCTAACGTTAAAGCGCTGTAGAACCTTCTTTAGATAAGCTATCTGAGTTAAATAAATTCTGCCCTTCTTTTTGTCTCTGCCGATCTCCATCCCCAAAATGCGTTTAGCCTCACCTAAATCCTTCATCTCAAACTCATTTGAAAGCTGTGTCTTCAACTCATCTATAGAAGATCTAGAAATAGAGGCAACCAACATGTCATCGACATAAAGCAACAAATAGATATACATACCTCCTTTTAACTTACGAAAATACACGCAAGGATCAAACTGGCTCCGAGTGTATGAATGACCAATCATAAAACCATTGAATCGCCTATACTACTGTCGAGGAGACTGCTTCAAACCGTATAGAGATTTCTTTAACCTGCAAACTAGGTTTTCCTTTCCTATAGGTCGGAATCCCAATGGCTGAGTCATATAAATTTCTTCATCAAGATCGCCATGAAGAAAAGTCGTCTTCACGTCCAACTGATCTAACTCCAAACCATACTGCGCCACCAAAGCTAACAAAATCCGAATCGAAGAGTGCTTCACCACAGGAGAGAAAACCTCATTGTAGTCAATACCTCCCTCCTGTGCATAGCCCTTCACAACTAACCTAGCTTTGAACCTCACTGGAGTGCCTTCTATGCCCTCCTTCTTCGTGTATACCCATTTGTAACCAATTGCCTTCCGCCCCTTTGGAAGCTGAACAAGCTCCTATGTATCGTTCTTATGAAGAGACTCAATCTCCTCCTGCATAGCTACCTGCCACGATTCAGCCTCCGAACTCTGCTCGGCTTCTCTGAATGTAGTAGGCACCAACTCATCGATACTCTCCACCGAAAGTGCATACGCAACTACTGTGTCGGTATATCGTGCTGGCGTCCGTATGTCTCTTCTCTGTCTCCGAACCACAATCGAATCTTGAACCTGAGCCGTCGGTCCCTGATTCTGCACTTCTGTACACGTATCCTCCTTGTCGTCACCGTGCTCGCCTGGCGTCACCTCAGTCGGCACTCTAATGGATACTGTACCATCTGGACAATGTGGAGCTGCATCAATCTCTACCATCTGCGATATCTCCTCCGTCAGGTCGCTCTCCACCTGATGAGAGCTAGGAAGCTTCAAGATAGAAGCCTCATCAAACGTGACGTCCCTACTCAGCACAATCTTCTTATCAACTGGATCCCATAGCTTGTATCCCTTGACACCACGCTTGAATCCTACAAATATGGCCTTTCTAGCTCGAGGTTCCAATTTATCTATTCTCACATGATAAAATGCAGGGCACCCAAATACATTGAGCTGGTTGTAGTCGTGTGCTGGCTTTCCCGACCACATCTCTATAGGGGTGTTCCCCTCAATTGCAGATGAAGGCAGCCTGTTAATGAGGTGGCTCGCATATGATAGTGCCTCAACCAAAAAGATTTTCTCCAAACCACTCTGCGATAATAAGCATCAAACCTTTTCCAGTAAAGACCGATTCAGCCTCTCTGCCACCCCATTTTGCTGTGGTGTATGACTAACTGTGAAGTGTCTCTCTATGCCCTCGTCTCGACATAGCTGCTGAAAGGGGTCAGAAGTATACTCACCACCGTTGTCGGATCGCAACGTCTTGATCTTTCTCCCAGTCTGCAATTCCAATCTCTTCTTCCACTCCACAAACAAATCTAGGACTTCGCTCTTTTTCGTCATGGTGTACACCCAATAACGCCTAGAATAGTCATCTATAAAAGTAACGAACTAATGTCTACCACCAAGTGATGCAGTCTTGGTGGGACCCCAAACGTCTGTGTGCACATAGTCTAAGATGCCCCTCGTCCTATGAATAGCAGTCTCGAACTTTACCTTCATCTTCTTGCTAAGAACATAGTGCTCACAGAACTCAATCTTCTCACTCTTGGCTCCCTTCAATAGCCCCTGCTTGCATAAAGCCTGCAATGACTTTTCACCTGTGTGCCCCAACCTATAGTGCCAAAGTCTACTCATGTCCGTCTCTAAAATAGCTGAAGCTACCTGGCTAATCTCGGTGCTCCCCTTCAGATAATACAAGTTTCGATTGCGGACTCCCTTCATCACCACCAGCGATCCCTTAGTAACCTTTGCTATAGCGTTCTCAAAGGTTACCTTAAATCCCTTGGCCTCCAAAACTCCAACCGAGATAAGATTCTTCTTCAGTTGAGGAACGAATCTCATCTCTTTTAACTCACGAACTACTCCACCGTGCATCCGAATCCGCACGGTACCTATCTCACAAATGCCACAGGATTGATTATTTCCCATGACTACAACACCCCCATCGACTCTCTCAAATGATGCAAATCAATCTCGCCTAGGGGTCACATAATAGGTAGCGCCAGAATCTAGCATCCAATCTGATGCATCCAAATGATTCACCTCCGGAGTAATCAAAAGAGAAAAGCTCGAATCATCAGAATCATTGCCGCTAGAAACATTCACCTCAGTGGCCTTCTGGCCCTTCTTTTTGTCATTCTCCTTCTCTTTGAGCTTCGGGCAATCTCTCTTCCAATGTCCTTGTTCCTTACAGAACGCACACTGGTTCTTTGCTAACTAGTGATGGCCTCTAGACTTTGACCTGCTTCTATTACCACCCCTCGGATATGGGCTTCTCCCTCTCGTCGACAAGGCTTCTCCTGAAGTACTAGCGCGGGAAGTCTCCTTGTCCTTCCTCCTCAAATCATAATTCGTTAAAGCGTTAGTAACTTTACTATAGCTAATAGAAGATCTCCCATTCAATAGAGTGAGCACAAAGGTATCATACTCCTCATCCGGTAAGGAGCTCAACAAAATAATCGCCTTGTACTCATCCGATATCTTCTCATCAACATTCGCCAAGTCCGATAATAACTTAGTGTAGTTGTTCACATGATCCGTTAATGAGGTGCCTCGGGACATCTGAAATCTAAATAATCTCTGCAGCAAGTAAACGGTTCTCAACACTCTTTGTCAGATACTTATTGTTGAGAATCTCCCACATCTTCATTGCAGACATCACCCCAATCACATCATACTTCAGTTCCTGTTCCAAACAGGACCTGATCACCCCACAAGCGTTCCGATTCATCTTTTCCCATACCGACTCTTCATATTTAGGTGGTCTCTCTTTGACCATGATGGTCTCTGTAGGCGTATAAAATTGCCTGTAGGTCCCTTAGCACAGCTCGACACGATGATTCAACAAAACAACGAACCATCGAGTGACGAGGCGACGAGGTCAACAAATTGCACACGAGCAACGGAATTCACGTGCGGAATCAATCCAACGGTTCGGGAAGTCAACGAGTCGTCCAACCATAAAACGGATTTGAACTCAAACACCAAGGCGGATTTACTGCCAAATGAAGATCCAGACTATCAAATCAAGTCCGAATAAATCAAATACAGAACCGGAAGGCAGAAAACGATGGAAAACAACACCCCGAGGGGCTCGGCAAAAACCGAGCCACCTTAAGGTGGCTCGGCCAAGGCCGAGCCACCCTAGGGTGGCTCGGCCCAGTGCCGAGCCACCCTGAGGTGGCCGTCCAGATCTGTGCCAAATGCACAGATCTGGTTGCCTATAAATAGGCGGGGTGATTCATCATTTTGGAGGACTTTTCGGAGAACTTTTGGAGAGCCGAAACTCTACCGGATTGAGATCTTGTTCTTGAGTTCTTGAAGGCTTGAAGACTTGGACATTCGGATTTGTTTCTCGACGAGCATCCGCATCACAAAAGGCAGGAGTTCGAGAGGACCAAATCTCAGATCTACATTGCTATACTCCGGATCAAAGCTTGGTCTTTGATCCCGAGAATCGAGCGGTTGTTTCCTTGGTGAAATAATCCCTCCGGCTATTATTTCCTTGGTGAAATAATACCCATTATATTGCATAGATCTGTTCGACAAATCGGCGCAACCATCGGCGGTGGTCAACGGATCAACCATCGGCGCAGGCAAACAACCCACGCAAGCGAGTGCCCGGATAACAAGAGCTCATGATTTGTTCGACAAATAAGGAAAGTTGTAATTTTCATTTTTTTGTTTGATTTTTATTGTAACCGGATCTTATAAAAAGACCGAATCTTTGTAACGTAAAAAGTTGTTATTTAAGAGTACAATGGAATCATCAATGAAGAAAGCTACTATTTTTCCCGCGAACAATCTGGCGACCACAGTGGGAGCCACCGATCTCGCTGCCGAGATCGGAGCGTCACAGCCGCGGATCTCGATCCCGGTCGTGGAGGAGGTCGAGTATGAGTTCGACCAGCAGAAGTACGAGGAGTACGTGTCCTCGTTTGGATCAACCTCCCCCCGTAAGTCTAAGAAATCCCAGAAGTTCTCCTCCAGGAGAAAAGTTCGTTGGTGCGAAGAAGTTGAAGCCACCAACGACAACCCCACCCCGATCGACGCCAAAGTTGCGTCGGGTGAAGTCCCACCGGCCTCTAAGCAGGTCAAATCCGCCATTGAAGGCGTGATGACTCTCTCTAAGAGAGCTCGCCAGAGGCAGCGTCAACGCCTCGCGAAGCAATTCGCAAAGGCCATGGAATCTGTTGACGGGGTCCGCTACAACGCGGATTTGAAGAGCAAACGAGGCAAACAGCCTCAACAACAAATGAATGGTGGTTCCTCCAAGCCATCAACGATGGAGTGGGTCCGTGTCAAATGGAATCGCTCGACGCTGGAGGAGCGCATCCGCAAACGCCGAGCATTATCAGCGCAAGCACGGGCTAAAGCTGAAGAAGCCCGTCGGAAGCTACAGAAGGAGGTGGCCAAGAAGCCGCCATCAACATGCAAGGTTTGGAAGCCGAAGTCTGAAGCGGCGGTTCAGACCAAGGTGCAACAACAGCAATCGTCGAAAGTACAACTTCCGGCGAGTAAATCCAAACTGCCGATCACTTCCACAACTACTCCGAGAGATCCCGCAGGATCGTCCCAGAAGAGGAAGTCGGTTTTGGAGCGCCTCGGTCCACTTCCCAAGGAACGAGGCAAAGCACCAGTCCAAGAACGCTTGGGGCCAATAAAGAAGTCCCAAACGATTCAACATGCTGGGGGTCGCCGCAACCCTCAACATTTGGAGAAAATCATGACACCCAAGCGCACAACTTTGCGCATCGAAGTACAGGAGCCCGCTGAAGATTCACGCCCACAAAGGTGCGTTTCGAGGCGCGTGACTCTTGAAAGCCCAAAGAAGGCAAGTCGCCCTCAGAAGGAAACATTCTCGTCTGATGACGAGGACGTTATACCTGAGAAGTCGTGTCAACACACGATAGGTTACTCTGATCGTCAAGCTGACGAGTTGTACTATTGTGACGGGAGCACGAGGAAATCCATAAAGAGAAGCCCTCGAAGGCTCGAAACTCAGTGTCCTTGTTCGAAGCTCATTCGGGTGGTACTGTCTGAGTGCAACTGTGTCAAGGCAGTCCCCGAGAGAGTTTTTGTGTTGGAAAGACTCAGCATTGAAACGCCAAAGCCAAGGACTCGGTGTTTCTGAAGAAGAAGAATGATGGTCGAAGACGGTGAACATTCAAGGGTCACCGCCAACATGACCAGTATAGGAACATCGGCTCAGGATAACCCCGAGGCGATTCCAGAAATACCCCGACGAGTAACTCGTCTACAATTCGGGGCTATCATTCGCGCAACGTATGGTAGGGTTCGGACAAGAGTACCTTCGGGAGACGAAGAATCAGATGCCGGCTCAGCAGTTGCGTCTGACAATATTGTGTCCAGTGAAGGACAGCCCCGCGAGTCATTCATGATAAGCGCGGAGCAAGTGGCCAAGATGCTCGAAGAGGCCATGGCCAAACAACAGGAAAGCTTCAGGTTCGAAATGCAGATGGCCATGCAAAACATGAGAGAGATGCATGATCAACAGATCCAGGCACTGACGAACCAGCAAGGCAAACCAAGTCGACGTAATCCGGTTGTTCAGGAAGTGGAGAATGCGAATGCGGATGAAGCCCGCAATGTCAATGATCCTCCCATTAATGCAGGGGGTGGCAATGAGGATTCTAGTCACAACACCACGCTTCCACCTCCGAATCGTACTAATGAAAACTCGGGTGAAAGTCTGAAAATTAAAAACCTCGAGAGCAAAATCAATACATTGATTTTCGCTCAAGAGACGAAAAAGACAGGCATTCCTTGTCCATACCCAAGAGAGTGGGAATCAATCCCATATCCGGCGAAGTTCAGTCTAATTAACTTCACGCCGTTTAATGGGATGGGTTCACCCACTCAGCATTTGATTTATTTCAAATCGCACTTGGGGATAATCTCTGGTAATGAGCCTCTAATGGTGCGGTCATTCGTTAGCACTCTTCGCGGAGCCGCCTTTGATTGGTATCGTCGCCTCAAGCCAGGTAGCATTAACAGCTGGGACGACATGGAGACTAAGTTTCTCACAAATTTCTTTGACGATGATACCGAGATATCCATCGGATCGCTGCTTGATGAGAAGCAGAAAGACGGGGAGTTAGTCGACACCTTCGTCAAAAGGTTCCGGAACAAGGCGATGAATTGTCGGGACCCGATCACTGAGGAATTCATCCTCCAGACTTGCCATAACAACCTTTCGCTGGATGTGTTGGAGGCAATGGGCACAGCACCATCCAAGACATGGAAGGATCTGAAAGTTCGAGGGGAGCAAGCTGAGCATTTCCTCAAAAGAAAGAAGGCGGAGAGAGGCCAACCGGCAACAAATCCTCCGAAACAGAACTTCAACCCGAAAGGAAAAGGTAAAGCTCATGCTAATGCCGTTGATGCTAACCAAACATTTCAATTGCAACCTCAGCAACAGCAACAGCAGCAGCAACGAGCGCCGCAACAGTCGTAGCCGCATTGGCAGCAACGGTCTCAGAAGCAAAAATCTTCAGAGCCAAAGTTTCCCAAAGTCTACTCCTTCAAGTATGATGAAGTTCCCGGCATCTTCAAGTACTTGTTGGAGAACAACAAAATCCAGCTGCCTGCGATCGTAGATCAGGAGGGAGCCAGCAAAGTGACGGATCCGAAGTACTGCGCATACCACAGAGCGGTCCATCACCCTACGAGGTCATGCTACCACCTCAAGGACAAGATCCAGGCGTTAATCGATGTAGGGGTCATAACCCCAAAACCGGCAAAGAATGTGGGAGCAAACGCGGTGTCAATCAGTTTTGGATCGGTGCCTACAACTTGGTTCGAACCAAAGCGCGTCACCAAAGTCGGGATGAAGACGATGAATGATGACCCGCACGGACAGCGCCAAAAGGGACTTGTGCCACACATAGCCCCAAATGGCAAAATTCTCTGGGTTCACCCCGACCTAATTGAAGATGAACAATGGGTTGGATCGTCATCTAAGAAGAGATCAAAAGGGAAAGGGAAGTCTTGCTGCGGAGTCTCTGCTATCCCAGGAGAAGATGACGAAAGAATCCCAGCTTTCCCGCTCTTCGAAGAAGAGCAAGAAGTCTTTGCGACCCGGAGTGGAAATGAGTATCACTTCAAATATCCATCTCCTGGTGATCAATTAGCTGAGCAAGGAGTGGCAAAACGGGGACCAGCCAAGACTCTCACAGAGCTGGGGGTGATTACGGTTCCTAAACCGGTTGAGGAGGCTCGACGACAGCCGGTAGATAAACAGAAAGAAAAGAGGCCCGAGGAGGTTCAAAATCCGAAGCAGTCTCGTTTCAGTCGTCCGATTGGAAAGGATAAACCGGAGAGTTCGGAAACTCCGTGCGTCTTCGACATCATGGCTCAGCTAGCTAATATTCCGGCGCGGATAACGCTCTATGAGTTGCTACGGTTGTCTAAGGAGACTAGGGAGGCATTACAAGAAGCCTTAGCCGATTCAGAAGTGTTCCTCACTCGGATTAAGTCGGCGTCTGAAGAACTAGAACTGTTAGCTCAACAGTACAATGTGGCAGCTAAGAACATTTCCTACATCACCTTCACCAAAGAGGACATGCAGACGAAGAATTCAAACCATGATCGACCCCTGTACTTCGTCGGATACGTTGGCTCCAGCGAAGTCAACCGAATCCAAGTGGATCCGGATTCCGCTGTGAGTATTATTCCACTTCGCCTAATGCATATCCTTGGCATTCCAGTCAGCAAATTGGCGTCTACAGGCACGGTCATTTACGGATTCAACACCAGTGGGTCAAGGCCTTTGGGAAAGATCCGAATAAAGTGCCAAATGGGCGATCTGAAGACGGAGGTCACGTGCTACGTGATTGATGCTGAGACATCC
This sequence comes from Asparagus kiusianus, assembly GCA_022839385.1. Classification (NCBI taxonomy): domain Eukaryota; kingdom Viridiplantae; phylum Streptophyta; class Magnoliopsida; order Asparagales; family Asparagaceae; genus Asparagus; species Asparagus kiusianus. The sequence continues at coordinate 26,006 of BQKN01055516.1, read as the reverse complement.
TATAACTTACTACTGGGTCGGCCTTGGATCCATAGTAATGTTATAGTTCCCTCCATCTTACATCAGTGTCTGAAATATGTCGACACTAATGGAAGGGTCAGGACAGTGGTCGCGGATAAGCAACCATTCAAAGGGTATGAGAATTACTTCACTGATTCTCTCCTTTATGGTAATGAATCCGATACGGAACCATCGGTCCAGGGCACGGACAGCGGAGAAGAAGCTGATTCCGAGGCCAGATTCGATTACAATGGCGGTTTTGTTTTAAATGACATTGTATCCTTTGTAATCAATCTTGACGATGAACAATCGTCAGATGGCGGTTGTAACTGGTAACTTGCCGATATTAAAATAAATCATGATTTAGAGTACTCCTTGTCCCTTGATGATGCGATAAAGGGATTATATGATAATCCTGATTTATGTATGCCGCTCCGATCATCTTATGTAACGAAGAAACATCTCCAGCATTCTTTCGGAACAACCCGAATTATTCCTGCCAAGATAGGGGGACAAAAAGAAGTGATTTATGGTAAAGGAGAAAATCTTCCGTTGCCAGATCATTTCCTAAGAGAAGACGAAGATGATGACAAATCTGGTCTGCACTTATCTAAGTATAGTCCGGAAGCGCGCACGCTCATGGAAAAACAAGGGTACGACTTCACACTCGGAGAAGGTTTATACTTCGATCGAGGTTCCCGTATCCCAGTCAAAGCGGCATATATACCAAAAGGGAAACCGGATGATTATTATCATCACAAAAGAGGCTTAGGCTACGTTTCCTCGTCTGATGACGAATGTGGTTGGCAAATCATCGATCAAATTGCTAACAAAGCTAAGAATGGGTACTTGCCAGATTCTTCAGCTGGGGATTCCGACACAAGTTTGGGAGAAGTGTTCAAGACCTTAATGTCGAACATGACTACAGCTGATCCATCTACGATGGAAGACGACGATCAAATGCCAACATGGGAGGACCCATTGGTTCATCACCTAAACATGCAGTATGGCGATAGGTTTGAACAGAGGGAACCCCCCACAGAGGACAAGATAGTCCAAATTAATATGGGCGATGAGGCCAACCCAAAGCCCATATTCATCAGCGATAGTCTTCCCCCAAATGAGAAAGAGGAATTAATTGCTCTTATCAGGGAGTACATTGACGTCTTCGCTTGGAATTACGAAGACATGCCAGGGCTCGACCCCAATGTGGCGATGCACCGCCTCGACATCAAGCCAGATGCCAAACCTGTCAAACAACAGCAAAGACGGTTTCGTCCGCAGATTATGGAAGCCATCGAGGCAGAGGTTAAGAAGTTGATCGACTCAGGATTTATCCGAGAGGAACAACATCCAGACTGGTTAGCTAACATCGTTCCCGTCATGAAAAAGAATGGTAAAATCAGGATTTGCATCGACTTCAGGAACCTGAATGAAGCGTGTCCAAAAGACGATTTTTCTCTCCCAATCACGGATGTCATTATCGACAATACATGCGGATTCGAGAGAATGTCCTTCATGGATGGTTTTCGGGGTATAACCAAATCAAGATGCACCCAGATGATGAGAAGCATACAGCGTTCAGAACGCCCCTTGGTGTCTTCTGCTACACGGTGATGCCTTTCGGTCTGAAGAACGCAGGCGCCACATACCAACGAGCGACGACTAAGATTTTCCAGAAGCACCTCAGGAAAACGGTTGAATGCTACGTTGATGATTTGGTGGTAAAAAGCCGCAACAAAGAAGATCACATCAAGGACTTGAAGACGATGTTTGATCTCATGCGGAGTCATCAATTGAAGATGAATCCCATAAAATCCTTCCTCGGAATGTCCAGCGGAAAATTCCTTGGATTCGTCATCACCACTAAGGGTATACACATCGACCCAGACAAGGTAAGGGCAATACATGAATTGCAACCCCCGAGAAATCTAAAAGAGCTCAGAAGATTACAAGGGCGTTTAGCTTACATCCGGAGGTTCATCTCAAATCTTTCTGGGAAGTGCCAACCATTCTCTAAGCTAAACAAGAAGGGCGTATCATTTATTTGGGACGATGCTTGCCAAAAAGCGCTCGAAGATATCAAGACATATCTGATGAATCCCCTTGTTCTTGTTGCACCAAAATCAGGTAAACCGTTCTTGATTTACATCAAGGCGATGAACCATTCGATAAGTGCTTTATTAGCACAAGACGATGATAATGGTCACGAACAGGCAGTCTATTACCTAAGCCGGACCTTGATAGGCGCCGAGTCTCGATATCCGATGATCGAGAAAGAATGTCTCGCATTGGTATTCGCAGTACAAAAGATGCGACATTACTTGGTTGGCCAGACGATTTACATTATTGCTAATGTTAATCCGGTACGGGTATTCATGACTCAACCGGGTTCGATGAATTGGCGGTTAGCGAAGTGGGCTCTTCTCTTGTCCCAGTATGATTTGCACTTCAAACAGCAGAAGTCAGTCAAAGGACAAGCGATTTGTGATCTTTTGGCGGCAAGTCCGACAACATATACGGTTGAAGTATATGATGACTTGCCAGATGAAACCCACGAGGTTAATACCACATCACACCAACAAGTATGGCAATTATACTTTGATGGTGCTTCGAGCAGTTAATAAAGCAGTAACCCCTGGATGTCCTAAAGTCTCCTCCGGAGTTGGAGTTGTCTTAGTTTCCCCGGGAAAGCATGTGATGCCTCGGGCTTATTCATTGACTGGTCCGTGCTCCAATAATATAGCCGAGTACAACGCGCTCCTCATTGGGCTCAGTTTCGCCAAGGAGCTGGGGGTCGAATATCTCGAAGCTTTCGGGGATTCTCAGCTAATCGTCAACCAAGTCCGTTGAGAGTATGAAGTCAGGAACCAAGACCTGATCCCGTACCATCAGGAGGCCGTCAAAATGGCAGATTCGTTCGAAGAATTCTTCATCGAATACATACCACGTCTCCAGAACGCTTATGCGGATGCACTGGCAGCACTAGCGGTATCACTCGCGCAGCCGCCCGAAACTGAACTGCTAGTCACAGTAAGATCGCACAAACTCTGCATACCCATATACGATATGGATATTGAAGAGGAAGATGACAAGAACATAAACGCCAAGGAGGTGAACTCAACCCAAATCGGGTCTGAGTCCCGAGATTGGCGCTTTTCCATCATTGATTATGTCCAATATGGTATTTTGCCGGAGGATGTAAAAGAAAGAGAATCTATTCGCCGAAGAGCACCACGGTTCTTTTACAATACCGAGACCCGTACATTATACCATCGAGGGTATGATGAATTACTCCTCCGATGTCTTTCGAACGAAGAAGCAAAAGAAGTTCTCAAGGAAGCACATGAAGGAGAGTGCGGCGCGCATCAGCCTGGTCCCAAGCTGTATGATTGAATCAGAAGAATGGGATATTTTTGGCCAACGATGGTACGCGACGCAATCGAATACGCACGAGAATGTCATGCCTGTCAAGTGCATGCAAATTATATGCACCAGCCACCGGAGCGGTTACACACGTCGACCACATCCTGGCCATTCGAGACATGGGGTATGGACATTGTCGGTCTTATCTTTCCACCTTCAGTCAAAGGCGATCGGTTTATCCTCGCTATCACGGACTACTTTTTGAAGTGGGCTGAAGCAATTCCGCTTAAAGAAGTGATGATGAACAACGTCATCAACTTCATTAAGCATCATGTCATATACCGACATGGCGTGCCGAGACGGATTATTCATGACAACGGTCCGCAATTCATAAGCAACGCTTTCATCAGGTTCTGTAACAAATTCAAGATTCAAGATGTTTCGTCAACGGCTTATTATCCCGCTGCTAATGGATTAGCTGAGGCTTTCAACAAGACGATCATCAAGATCCTGTCAAAACTCGTGAAAACCAATAAGCGAGATTGGGACGATAAACTCGGCGAAGCGCTCTGGGCTTATCGCACTACCATACGCACACCTACGGGAGCCACCCCCTATTCGTTGGTGTACGGATGTGAAGCAGTGCTGCCGTTGGAGATTCAAATCCCCTCCCTTCGGATCGCTCTCGCAACGGAGATGACGACCGAAGAGCAGCATCAAAAACGTCTCGAAGAACTCGAGAGATTGGATGAAAAGCGCCTGGAAGCTCAACAACACATCGAGTTTTATCAGGCCAGAATATCCAGGGCTTTTGACAAAAGAGTCCGCCAAAGAAGCTTCAAGGAAGGAGATCTGGTCCTCGCTGCTCGCCGACCAATAATCCTCAACTCCAAGAAGAAAGGTAAATTCGAACCCAAGTGGGAAGGACCGTTTGTAATAGACACAGTCTATTCAAACGGCGCTTACCGCCTAATTTCTTTAGAGGGCGTCAGGCAATTAATACCAATAAATGGGAAGTTCCTGAAAAAGTACTATCCCTAGTACATTCAGAATAACTCATTTATCGGGAAGTTCCTTGAAAAATATTACACTTAATATTCTAGAGGATAACCCAAATTCATTTTCACCACCAAAATCCCTCACTGATCAATTCCAATTGACAGTGAGTCCACAAAAAAAATGTTCTTCTGGGCCTCTTGACTCTTTCCATGAACAAGAGGTCCACTTTCAGTTCGGAGTCCCCTTTCGATAAACGAAAGAACTCCCTTTCTTTTCTCTTTGGTTAAACCTTCTCATGGTCATGACTGAAGTTGAAATTTCACTTCGATAAACGAAGGACTCATCTTTCGATCAGATAACCAATCCTATGAAAGGTAAGTTTATCTAGGTCTTCCAGGTTCTCGGAGTGGAGATCCCACTTCTAGTTTCTTTCTTACACTGGAAATAGAATATAAAATTCTTCCTTTCCAGAATCAATGAACAGAATATAAAATTCTTCCTTCCTTGTTTGGGGAATAGAATATAAAATTCTTCCTTCCCATATCAATCCTTTTTCCAAAATTTATCAATTTAGGATTCATCCTAAGAAGTTTATCCCGAATCCTAAGCAGGGATAAGTCTGCGCCTAACACGCACTGCCGGTTTAGTCTTTCTCCGCAGAAGAAGACACCAGAGTTCGATTCTGGGGTATTTTATCCTGAAACCTAAGAAAGGATTAGTCGGCGCCTGACACGCACCGCCGGTTAGTTCTTAACCGTTAAAAAGAACACCCGTCCGCATATTCAACATTGTGGCAGGTTGTTATTAATAACACCAAAATCCATGCCTTATACGCATGGGGAATTTTATCCTGAATCCTAAGAAAGGATATGCCGACGCCTAACACACGTCGCCGGTTTGGTCTTTATCCGTAAAAAAAGATACCAGAGCCTGACTCTGGGGACCTTTGTCCCGAAGCCTAAGTAGAGATAAGCCAACGTCTAATACACGTTGCTGGGTAGCCTATTCCTATGACAATGGCGAAGTCTACATATTCGAAGTTATAGCTAAAAGTCTAAGGGAGTTCATTCCTTTAGCACAACGTCACATGCGGAACGGATTAAAACAATCTGTATGTAAGCCCGACTCAAACGGTAGTCGGTAAGAGCACATCAAATCCGTTAAAGGCTGAGGATTTGCCAAAAAATCGTAAGTCAACATCTCATACACGTTGCTGTTTAGTCTTTTCACAGGAGAAAGACGAAGTCTACGTATTCAATGTCGTAGCACTAAAAGAGTTAACTCTTTTAGCTTAACGTCATGTATGGAACGGATTTAGACAATCCGCATGCTAGCCCGACTCAAACGGTAGTCGGTAAAGGCTAATCAAATCCGTTAAAGGCTGGGGGTTAGCCAAAAATCCCAAAGCCAACACCTAACACGTGTCGCCGGGTAGCCTATCCCGTAACAATGGCGAAGTCTATGTATTCGACATCATAGCACAAAGTCTCAGAGAATTTAATCTCTGAGCGTAACGTTACATGCGAACGGATTTAAATAATTCGCATGCTAGCCCGACTCAAACGGTAGTCGGTAAAGGCTCATCAAACCCGTTGATGGCTGAGGGTTTGCCAAAAATCCTATGAGTATTATGGTCAATCATTTCAAACGGAATGACGAATCATAATAAAGATGAAGATGAAAATCAGTTTCACTAAAGGAATCAAAAGTCAAAGTACTCAGCAAACAAAATCATACATCAAACCCATGACCAAAAATCTGCTGACTGATCTTAGACAGCTTCTCATCATAAGCTTGCCTAAGTTCAGTTCTGATGGACTCCTCGGTGGTGGCTGAAGTCCTCACAGCAATCTCCTCTGCCTCGACTAGCTTCTGCTTCAAGGATTTCAACTCATCAGATAAGGCAGTGTGGGTTTGCTGATCCTGTGCTTTCGTCATCTGAAGAATATCCATAGTCTCCTCTTTTTCACGGAGTGCTCTTCTGAGCTGGTCCATCTCGGTCGCACAAGAAGCAATAGAAAGGTTGAGCTCGGCAAGCGAAGATGATCTAGCAGTAAGGCTGGTCTCAACTCGATCTACTCGGTCCCGCTGCATCTGAACCTCGAGCTCAGCAAGAATCTGAGTCTCGCGCGATGACTGTAAGCGGGTATCCATCTTGGTAGCAATAAATAAGGAGGCGCCTGCATCTCGGAGCTCACGAAACATCTGAAGCTCATGATCTAGGCAATCGAGGTCATCAACTATGGCCTGTGCCAAATCTGGATATCCTGCTTCCCTTATCAAATTGACTTTGGAATCAAGGAAAGGCTTGAATTGGCGAAGGAAGAGTCCACCGTAGAAGAGCTTACCAATCATAGCATTCATGAAAGAGAAGAAAGAGCGAAGTTCTATGCAGAGAACGATCTTCTCAGGATCGTTGTCTGATAGCAATTCCTTCACTAGGATATGAAGCCGAGAAGAAGACCCTACACAAAGAAGGAGAAATCTGTCAAAAATGTTTCGAGGAGGAAATAAATGATATTCTCAGTTGCTTAATTCATACCCTCTTGAGTCACTGAGGGTACTGGGGGTGTAACCGCTGCAGAGGTATCAACTGGTGTAGTTGGTCTCGCAGTCGGCTCAACAGGATCAGTCTCAACAAAAGCTCCTGTCAAATTCAAAACAGAATTCTCAGAGACATCACATTATAGCTGTATTAGTCAAGAATTGGCTAGTCCTATAATTAACTTAGGAGGAAGCACGTACCCTCAAAAGAACCACCCTCAAGGTTCTCAGGGAATGTGGACTTAGGAAACATATCTCCAGGCAACCGGTCATCAATCTGAGGAGAGCCACACATGAAGTGAATCATAGGAGTGTCCACAAGCAATCCTTCCTCGTCAAAATCATCAATCGAGAAGTCTGACACAAGAGAATATAAGTACCAAAGAAGAATGAAGAGACTATAACCAATTAAAATGAGTTACCTTTTACGGGTGCATTAGCCTCTTTATTTCCAAAATCCATGTTCGCCTCCTGCAAGTTATCTGAAGGAGCGAGAAGTACAGAGACAATTAGAGGATGCGCAAATTCCGAATCATTCGATTCCTTTGCGTGTCATCTAAAAGATATATTGTCAATGGTAGATGTACCTGGATTCGTTGGGTCAGGTCCTACATTGATATCCTCCCTAACGTCGGCAGCTACTGCAGGCCTCTCCACCTGGCGCGGTGAGTCAGGCTCGCCAGGAGATACAGGAACAGGATCGGGACTCATCTCGCTCTCTCCACGCTCTCCTATATAGAGATGGAAAAGCGTGAGTCAATGTTCTGAATAATCAAGAGGATGGTTCACAGGATAGATGTTACCTCCATCACTAGCAGGATCATCACCAGCCAAATCCATATCAGATGCTCGGGAAGCTGTACGCGGCTTGCGGGCTAATCTCTTCCGCCTAGCAGCAGGGACAATAATCGAAGGTCTCGCCTGGGGAGGATGACGGAACTCTTCTTCCTGGTCACCAATGGTCCCTGAAACATCAAACCATTGTTAGCTTTAATAATTCTGGAATGCAGAAGAAAAAGATGAATGATTAACCTCGTTCGGAAAAGTCCTCGTAATCTTCAGGATCTCCGCCTGAAGCCTCGTCTGCAGAATGGAAGGTCCTCTTTCCCTCTTCATCAATCCGACGAGTCTTGTTCCGTATCCTCTGTGACCGAGCGTTCTCCCAAATCCTACGGGAATCAACCTTAGAAACTTCCTCGGCCTCTAGCTCTGCGATCGGCTTCACGGGGATAGTCTTATTAGCTGCTAACAACCACTTGCAGCTTAAGAAAGTGAGGTTCAACTGCCGATCAGCACTAGGGAGACTGAACTTAGCACCAGTACAGCCAGTCACGGTCCACAACCATGCACGGAGACCATCCACCAAACCGCCGTGGACCCGAAGCTGCTGGCGGGGATTCCCGACGTAAAGCTGATCATAGCCAAACTGGCGAGCGAATCGGCAGGGTAGATATGGCTTTATGAAACACTGATCCCTCACCCGAAAAGTCAGATAACCTGGCCTAATGTTCACCAGCCAGTTAAAGCAGCCGATGTCTAAGTGAGTTCGATACTCCCTCGGCCTCTCCTCATCTATCAAACAATCGCCGTATCGGCCGGAGAACTGCGGAAAGCAAGTGGAAAATGTCCAACACTTTTGGACCTGCAGCTACTGTCTGATGTCAGAAAATCCGCACCCCTCCCACTTGCCATTCTCAAGCAACTGTAGTAGGGGAACGGAGTGGTCTGTGGCGTTCGATACCGACATCATATCAGAACGGTGAAGGACGAACCAAGCCATCAAATAAGTGTACGGAAGCTCCGTCTTAATGGTGAGAATCTGGCCCGGCAAATCACTTTCCTTCCGGGTAAAGGCACCAGAAAGCTGTCGAAGTCCTCGATGAATGTCAGCCACCATCACCGGAAGAAGTGAAAGTTCTTTCTTATAGGCGAGCTGAACTGCTAGGTAGAGCACTTCCAAGGGCAAGGCGTCACCAGACTGATATGGAACCACGCACTTCTTCAACCAAATAGCGAGATAACCGGCAAGAAGAGTCATCGGTCGAATCGGTGCGGTTGCATGCCATAAGAATGATTTGAACTTGGTCCCTGCAGGAAAGCCACCCTCAGGACTGCTAGTGGTATAAGAATGAGCGTCAATCTTCTTCAGCAGACTGTTCACCCCTGAGGGAGTAAGTGGGGCCAACTCACAAATAGCCTCACCAGAATTACTTTCCAGATTCTTGAACAAATAGTTTGCAAACTGCTTCAGATTCACGAATACCTTAGTCCTCTTTGCTAAAGGCTCAGACTGCGCCAAAGCAATATGATAGTGACAAGTGAGGTCCCATAGAGTCTCATAGCGGTCGGGCATACGATCCTTCAATTGATTCAATTCATGATTAGAGGGAAAGTATTCCTGATATAACATCTGTCCCATGGGTAAGCCAGAAATCCTGTGCATCTCGTGAAGAGCCAAGCCCAACTCCCCTTGCCGGGTCAGAAAAGTGTTCGAATCTGGATTATAAAGCTCGAACAAAGCACATAAATGCCTCGCGCTGACAGGCAAGCCATACATGGTGGTACGAACGGCCGCATATAAACCACAGGCGTGCAACTCCTCACCCCATCGGCTCAAGACGTACGTCGTCATGCGAGTCCACCAAAACTTGTCCAAAGAATGGACCCAACCATAAATCCTGTGACGTGTCGCAGGCATCTCTCGTCCTAGAGCAGCGAGGCGATTCCTCAAGGTAGAAGCGGTGGCAAGGAACTCGTTACGTGGTGGTGCATCCAGCCCTAATACCCCAGGACGCAATCCGGTGACATGACTCCTGCTCGAGCCAGGAAATGCCTGATGAGTGATGTAGCCGTAGTGGACGCTCTCATGCTCCTCCGTCAAGCGCCACGACATCTCCCGTGTCACAGCCTGACGCCTGAGCTCAGTCAATGAACGATGCCGAGGAATCTTCGACAAATATATGAAGCCACTGCCAGTTTTATGAAGCCACTGCTCGGCCTCAATAAACACGGCATCCGGGTCTTCGACAGAGTCGCCAAATAAGAAATCGCTCTTCCGAAGAGGCTGAATAGAACTGGCGTCCTTCACGAAAGGTGCATCGGTAATCAACTGTCGAAGAGCTCGGTGCCCACCTTCCTTCACCACCTGGGCAACCTCAGTCGACGTGCCCAAAATGAACTGAGGAGTAACTGGAATGGGGGAAAGATCGTCGAAAGTCGAATAGTACTCGCCACGACGCCCATATACTGCATGAGATGAGAATGATCCAGAAGGATATCCCACTGGAAATGAACAGTGAAACACCTGTTAGTCTCAATTATAAAAGGAAATTGAACTCATTTTACAAATGGATAAAATAGAGTCATTGCCTTATAAAGGGTGAGACGATTTGGCCACATTGTGCAATCACAAGATAGTGTATATTGATAATATATCCCTGCCTTATAAAGCATAATGTAGCTTCAAATCGCCCCCTTTATTTTGAGATATGGTTTTGACCAAGCAAAACCTATCTTTAAAGCGTCGATCCTCACCAAGGAGAATCAAGGCTCTTCCCGATTGCCTCACCAAGGAGAACAACGTGGGGTAAAAGGACCAATTTGCAAATTTCTAAGAAAAAAAGGGGCTAATTTGTAAATATTGCCAAAAATAGCTCACCAGCGTAAGAGGGAGGCGCGCCATCAGCCGACGCAGCAGGGGAGCGACCTCTCGGGGCACGGGACATGATGACCTGCAAAATAACTCAAGGGGTTAAATTCAAAAAAATAATTTCAGCCCCTAATTTTTGCATAAAAACCCCTCAAAATTTTAATTTTTACCCTCTAAAGGATTAGCTCGGGGCGTTAAATCACACCCTCAACCCTTACATACAATCCTACGACTCCATACATTAGATCGAACATGAAATAGACCAAGATCATGGAGGATTTACCTCAAGAAAAGCTCGAGATCCAATAAAGATGAGATCTTTAAGGAAACTTGAACCACGCGCTCGAGGGGCCTGAAAGAAACTTTTTGTTTGGAGTTTTTGGGAGATGTCTCAGTCTAAGATCCAAAGAAAAGCTAGATCTAAGACAGATCTGAGGGTTGGATGGAGAAAAGAGACCTGAGGGAAGAGAAAATTCAAAAAGGAGTAGAGGGGGTCGGCCCTAGAGGAGAAAAAAGAAAAGAAAAGAAAAGAAAAAAGACCCCCTTTTATAATGAACCAGCCTTGAACCAAACCGGACCAGGGTGAACCAGACCAGACCAGTCCAAATCAGTTCAAAAGAGGCTGAACCGGGTTGAACCAGACCAAACCAGACTGAACCAGACCAGACCAGTCTTGAACCAGTCTGAACCAGTCTTGAACTAGTCCTGAACCAGTTTGAACCAGGTTGAACCAGTCTTGAACCAGGTTGAACCAGTTTTGAACCAGAATTGAGCCAGAATTCAAATTGAAGCTGAATTGAGCGTCGAAACGACTTCAAATCGACCGATGGTTTAATCCCTTGTTTATTTTGGTCTCTCCCGCGCATTCGGAAGGATCGGAAGAATTTTCAAGCCAAATTACTGTCTTTTTTGGGTCATTATCAGACCGGTTCAGATAATTATACCGGTTTAACTCATTCAGATATGAGAAATACTCCAATAAGGTATACGAGTATAAACTATTCTCTATTTTTGTTGAGAAGTTCCTGGAGGATATTTTTCTAAAAAATATTCTTAAGGATAACTCAATAACACTACGCCGGACAACGTGTCGCAAATAAAGACTCAACGCCAACAATCAAGGGTCAGTTATATGTTAAACCAACAAGCACGAGCTAAAGTTTAAAAAATCAGGAATCGACTTCAAGTTCAAAATTCTGACAACGGTCAGATAATAAATACAGCACCGGAATTCTTACAGACGTTCGACAAAGCACCGAATAGTCTGAAGGATTGGAGGAATACAGAATAAAAAGTCATTCCAATGTCCCGTTACACCGACTGAGGGTAGGGGCAATCATATCCAAAGCATTCTAGACCCTTCTATAAAAGAACGAGGCTGAAATACTTTGGAGGGGGTATCTGTAGGCGTATAAAATTGCCTGTAGGTCCCTTAGCACAGCTCGACATGGTGATTCAACAAAACAACGAACCATCGAGTGACGAGGCGACGAGGTCAACGAATTGCACACGAGCAACGGAATTCGCGTGCGGAATCAATCCAACGGTTCGGGAAGTCAACGAGTCGTCCAACCATAAAACAGATTCGAACTCAAACACCAAGGTGGTTTACTGCCAAATGAAGATCCAGACTGTCAAATCAAGTCCGGATAAATCAAATACAGAACCGGAAGGCAGAAAACGATGGAAAACAACACCCCGAGGGGCTCGGCAAAAACCGAGCCACCTCATGGTGGCTTGGCCAAGGCCGAGCCACCCTGAGGTGGCCGTCCAGATCTGTGCCAAATGCACAGATCTGGTTGCCTATAAATAGGCGGGGTGATTCATCATTTTGGAGGACTTTTCGGAGAACTTTTGGAGAGCCGAAACTCTACCGGATTGAGATCTTGTTCTTGAGTTCTTGAAGGCTTGAAGACTTGGACATTCGGATTTGTTTCTCGACGAGCATCCGCATCACAAAAGGCAGGAGTTCGAGAGGACCAAATCTCAGATCTACATTGCTATACTCCGGATCAAAGCTTGGTCTTTGATCCCGAGAATCGAGCGGTTGTTTCCTTGGTGAAATAATCCCTCCGGCTATTATTTCCTTGGTAAAATAATACCCGTTATATTACATAGATCTGTTAGGATTTAGATCATGCGGTGGTCAACGGATCAACCATCGGCGCAGGCAAACAACCCACGCAAGCGAGTGACCGGATAACAGGAGCTCGTGATTTGTTCGACAAATAAGGAAAGTTGTAATTTTCATTTTTTTGTTTGATTTTTATTGTAACCGGATCTTATAAAAAGACCGGATCTTTGTAACGCAAAAAGTTGTTATTTAAGAGTACAATGGAATCATCAATGAAGAAAGCTACTATTTTTCCCGCGAACAGTCTCCTCCAAATTCTGTGCATTGAGTGCGTCCTGTACGTCGCTCATCCACAAACCAAAATTGATTTTACCGTCATATTTTACTACACTAATTTTAGTGTTTTGAAAACCAACTTGAACTGTACCCGACACAGTCTTGCTGCTTTCTTCAATTATTTCTACTATACTCACAAACTCCGAATTGCAAAGAAAGATCCAAACTTTGATAGAATTAAGAAGATACCCAACTGAATCCTAAATCGGATTCCAAATTGATCTCCTAACCACACAAGGAAAGCAAGATCACCACGGCACTCCTCAACGCTATCTCCACCGAAACTTAGAACTCCAAGAACCAAGCTTCCAAACTAAATCTTCCTCCACCTAATGCCAAAGCCCTAGATCTCAAATCTGAAGCTCTGATACCAATTGTTGCGCGCCTTTGCAGAAGCGTGCTCGCACACCGAAACGAGTCCGTGAGCACGGGAGAAAATTAATAAACCCAACTCGGGTACAATCCAACAAATAAATGACAAGCAATCACAAACACAGATATTTTACATGGTTCGATAATTTGCCTACGTCCACGGGAGCAGTACAATTAATTTCTTATTTATCACAAGAAATTACAAATTAAGAGAGAAGATCTCAAGCTTGAGATCTCTCAAACAAATAACAGTGTTTTAATATAAAACACTGTTCAAACTCTCTCTTAATAACTCAACTTCCCCAATAAATACACCAAACCCTTCTCACAATAAATGAGAACAGGGACAAAGGGGGAAAAACCAAAATCGCAGAAGGAAGAAGCAAGCCGCCGCTTTTCTTCTCTGCTCACGCTCAACGTCCGTTCCACTCCGGCTCGAGAAAGAGGGTTTCCCTTTTATAGGGAAACCCTAGGGCACCTCCAATCCAGCTGGAGCCAGCTGGTTGCCATCCACGTCGCGCACGTCTCACAATCACCTCGAGCCGCGCACACGACAGGCGACGTCAGTCCATCAGGCGAGCGCTCCCATCGACTTCGCCTGTCCAAGCTTCGCCTGCAGGTGAGAATCCCAGCGCTACAGGCGAGTTCAATCCCACCTGTCCCAAATCCCGCCTGTCCACAACTCGCCTACAGGCGAGTTCGATCTCGACTCCACGCCGCCCGTCCACAGGTAAGACCGTTCTTCTTCACTCCACTGACTGGGTCAACCGTCTCGTACGTTTAGCTCAGTTTGTTAAGAGACAACCACACCTAAGAAGCCACAAGAAGTACCGCCCTCATATATAGGCCATCAACTTCCAAATCTTTTCTCAAGCAGTATCCAAATTTACACTGTTGATGTTTCCAGTTACATATTGGTACATTATCTTGCAATCAAATGTTCCCTTATTGGAGGGAATCAGATATGCTTATACTCAGTTTCCAACAAGCCACCCACCATACTGATGCTCACCAAACGTTCAACATATACATTGTGAGAAGAAAAAGCTCTAGCCTATCTGAGACTTTTGTCAAAGTAATTTCTTGATGGCATTTACTACAGATTGTATATTTAAAGACGTTGAACATTGTTACTACGACTTTTACTTGAAGGACAGTGAAAGGCTAACTAAATTTTATCCTGTGCTCTTCTTTAGTAATGTCATTTTCTTTCTCATCTTTTGTTTATTTCTTTTTTTAAATAACCCTACAATCTTCTTTAACATTCCATATAAATTTATGACACTTCCATGTTTTTATATTTGATTTGTGTAGAATCAGCATCAGCAGCAGAACAAGTTCAGAATCAGGCAAACCAGGCGGCGGTCGACCGGTCCGGTCGACCGCATTCGTGCACAAGGCTTAATGTGCTTCAGCTTTGGTGTCGGTCGACCGGGACGGTCGACCGCAGATGTTTCTGTTCTGTGGTCGGTCGACCGGTGCGGTCGACCGACAAACTCTCTGGACTTTTGGGGTTTTTGCTGGGAGGTGTTCGGTCGACCGGGCCGGTCGACCGGAATTGATCGCGGCCGACCGTGCCGGTCGACCGACGAAGCAGGTTTCAGTTTTTCCAGGTTTCCAGACCCGTTTCGTTTGTAAGTGTATGTATACCCTAAACTCGTTTCTAGGGTTAGTAGTTGGGCGATTTTGAGCTGAAGCAAAGGGGTTTTGAGGGCTTCTTTTGTTGAAGTCTATTAGAGAGATCTTTTGGTCTTATTCTAGGGTTTTTGGTAAGATTTGTAACCTAACTTGTATTCCCTTTTGATTTGAATAGTAAAGCTTCCCCCTCCTTGCCCCGTGAACGTAGGCATATTGTCGAACCACGTATATCTTGTGTTCTTGCTGTGTTTGTTGGCTTGTGTTCTTTGTGATCTACTATTGGTCTTGTGTGTGCCTTTGATTTGGTCAATTTAGGGCTTCCGCGGCGCACAACAAGTGGTATCAAAGCTCCGGGTTGGATTTGAGAGTTTTGTTCGAAGGATTCATTGTTGGGTTCTTGTTGGGAGAGTAGATCTACAATATGGTTGAAACAAGCAATGCTAGTTCAAGTGCTACTAGTACATCGGGGTCGGCTTTGACAAAGGCGATCCAAAATTTGAGCATCAATAACACCAAAATTGATGTTCCAAAGTTCGACGGTAAGATCAACTTCGGTTTATGGAGGTGTCAAGTAATGGACGCCTTAGATGCACAAAATTTGGAGGAGACTCTTGAGTTTCAAGAGAAACCCGAGGAGATTGATGATAGGGTTTGGAAGAAAATGAACAGTAGGGCTTGTGGAGTTATTCGGTCATGCCTAACGCCGGATCTCATTTATGATGTGATGAACGAGACGTCGGCAAAGAGATTGTGGGAAATGCTCAATGAAAAATATTTGACAAAGAGCATTGAGAATAGGCTTCATTTGAATAAGAGGTTCTACCAATTCAAGATGAAGAGAGGAGTTTCCATTCGGGAGCATGTTAATAACTTCACAAAGCTTATTTCGGATATGGCCAATGTTGATATCATGGTGGAGGATGAAGACAAGGCGATGTTACTATTGTGTTCGTTGCCGGATGATGAGTTTAGTACATTTGTTCTCACTATGATTAATGAGCGAACTACAGTTAGCTACAAGGAGGTGACCTCGGCATTGGTGAATTATGAGCTGAGGAAGAATGATGGTGAGCCCTCCGAGAAGGCATCGGGTGATGCATTAGCAGTTCGTGGCCGTAGTCCAAATCGTCAAAAGTTCAACCGCTCAAAATCGAAGAATAGGGGTGGCCATAAAAGTGTTGGTAGAAATCAATGTGCTTTTTGCAAAGAAGAAGGACATTGGAAGAATGAGTGCCCAAAGTTGAAGGATAGAGCCGGAAAGCAAAGAGGGAAAGCTACACAAGCTTCAGAGGTGAATGTTGCTAAGGTTGTTGGCGACAATTCAGATTCAGATTCTTCCAGTTACTCTTGTCCCGCACTGCCGTCAGTTTGTTTTGCTGACTCTTCGGAGTGGATGCTTGATTCGGGAGCTACATTTCACATTTACCCTAAGAGGGATTGGTTTACCAACTTTGAGGAGTTGAAGAGAGGAGACGTGGTGCTCATGGGGAACGATCACGTTTGTCCTATTAGTAGGATTGGCTCAGTCAGAATCAGAATGCATGACGGGGTGATTAGGGAATTGAAAGAAGTAAGGTTCGTGCCGCAGTTGACGAAGAATCTCATTTCTCTTGGGACTTTGGAGGCATCCGGCTATAGAGTGATATTAGAGGATGCTAGTTTGAAGGTTATGAAAGGATCCATGGTGGTGATGCGAGGGGTCAGGGAAAACAACCTATACTACTTGAAGGGCAAGACAGTGATAGGGGGTCTGGCTGCTTCTATCACCATGGAGGAGGATACTACCACACTATGGCACATGAGGCTTGGACACACAGGTGATAAGTTCCTATAATCTTCGGCAAACAGGGGCTATTGAAAGGTGCAAAGACCTGCAAGATGTAGCTGTGTGAGCATTGCATACTTGGGAAGAAGACTAAAGTGAAGTTTGGCACAGCAATTCACAACACCTAAGGTATATTAGACTACATTCACACAGATGTTTGGGGTCCTTCTAAGCACACATCGCTTGGTGGGGCAAATTATTTCGTCACTTTCATTGATGACTATTCCAGGAGGAATTGGGTATATACCATGAAGCATAAACATGAGGTCCTGGATATATTTATGGAGTGGAAGAAGAAAGTGGAGCTGCAGACATGTAGAAAGGTGAAGACTCTTCGTTCTGACAATGGTGGAGAGTACAAGAGTGATCCATTTCTGCAGTTTTACCGGGATCACGGCATTAGAAGACACTTCACAGTTAGAGAGACACCGCAACAGAATGGGGTGGCAGAGAGGCTGAACCGTACCTTGCTGGAGAAGGTGCAATGTATGATGACGCAGAGTGGATTATCTAGATCCTTTTGGGCCGAGACGTTGGTTTATGCGAGCCATCTCGTTAACAGGTTGCCGTGCACTGCGATAGAGGGGAAGATTCCTTTGGAGTGTTGGTCTGGTTCTGTGGCTAGTGATTATGAGACTCTACGGATATTTGGGTGTCCAGCTTATTTCCATGTTAGTGATGGGAAGTTGAATCCGAGAGCGAGGAAGGCTATCTTTGTGGGATTTAGAGAATGTGTAAAAGGCTTCAAATTATGGGATCCACAAGATAAGAAGATGATCATTAGCAGAGATGTCACATTCGACGAGGCATACATGATGAAGCCTCGAGTTCCTCAGCAGGTGGAGGAAAATCAGACAGAGAGGATATCGCAGCAGGTGGAGGATGATGTGACTCCACCCACTCCAGTTGGCACTGTTCCTATTGAGACTCCTACAGAGGTGACACAGGAAGGAGAGGAGATGACAGTCGGGCACGAGGAGGATACAGTGGATGGTGAGGCTCAGGAGCAGTGTCATGCTCAGGGATCTATTGCAGCAGACAGACCGAGGAGAGAGATTCGTCGGCCAGCTAGATATGATGATGTCATGGTGGCATATGCTTTATCGGTGGAGATCGTTGATGATCTTATTCCTGCCACATTCAGGGAGGCATAGTCCAGCCCTGATTCCATTAGGTGGAGGAATGCTATGGAGGAGGAGATGCAATCTCTTCGGAAGAACGACACTTGGGAACTTGCAAAGCTACCGAAGGGTAAGAAATCTATTGATTGCAAGTGGGTGTATGCTAAGAAAGAGGGATCTTCTATTGGGGACATTCGATTCAAGACCAGATTGGTTGCCAAGGGATATGCACAGCTTGAGGGCGTTGATTACAACGAGGTGTTTTCACCCGTTGTGAAGCATTCGTCGATTCGGATACTATTGGCATTGGTGGCACAGCTGGACTTAGATTTGGTCCAAATGGACGTGAAGACGGCCTTTCTACATGGAGACTTAGATGAGGAGATCTACATGACACAACCCATGAGGTTTAAAGCTGCAGGAAGAGAAGATTTGGTGTGCAAATTGAAGAAATCTCTTTATGGACTGAAGCAATCACCACGACAGTGGTACAAGAGATTTGATAGCTTTATGATTGGCCGAGGGTACACGAGGAACCCTTATGACCCGTGTGTTTATATGCACAAGCTACAGGATGGTGAGCATATTTATTTGCTATTGTATGTTGATGATATGCTCATAGCTTCCAGGAACACTTCAACTATTGGGAAATTGAAAAAGAAGCTGTCATCTGAATTTGAGATGAAGGATCTGGGAGAGGCTAAGAAGATACTGGGTATGGAGATTGAGCGAGACAGGGTGAAGGGGAGATTGAAGCTTACACAGAGGAGTTACTTGCAGAAGATGCTGAAGAAATTCAGTTTTGAGGGCAATACCAAGGTGGTGAGTACTCCATTAGCTCCCCACTTTAAACTTTCAGCTTTGATGTCACCAGTTTCGGTGGAGGATCGGGACTACATGTCCAAAGTTCCATATGCCAGTGCAGTGGGTAGCTTGATGTATGCCATGGTGTGTACTAGGTCAGATTTGTCACAGGCCGTGAGCATATTATCTAGGTACATGCATAACCCCGGGAAGGGGCATTGGGAGGCCGTGAAGTGGATTCTACGGTATATTAAGGGTACCGTGGATGTTGGGTTGATATTTGCGAAGAATGATGAGACAGGGCAGGATTGTGTTGGCTACGTGGATTCTGACTATGCTAGAGATCTTGACAAGCGTCGGTCCACTACAGGTTATGTTTTTACATTGGCTAGTGCACCGGTGTGTTGGCGATGCACTCTTCAGTCTACAGTGGTGCTTTCTACTATGGAGGCGGAATATATGGCGGTGACTGAAGCAGTGAAGGAGGCTTTGTGGCTACATGGCTTGTTGGATGATTTGGGGATTGCACAGGAGACCATTCAGGTACATTGTGATAGTATGTCAGCTATCTATTTGGCGAAGAACCAAGTCTACCATGCTCGCACGAAGCACATTGATGTCAGATTTCATTTTGCACGTGGCGTATTGGATGATGGTGATGTCACGTTGGAGAAGGTCCACACTAAGGACAATCTTGCTGATATGTTGACCAAAGTTGTACCAGGTGTGAAGTTTGGTCATTGTTTGAGCTTATTGAACATTCTTCGTTGTTGAGGCCGTTGGCGGCCATTTGGATGAACTACGTTCGGCTTGATTCCTTGGGCAAGAGGATACGTAGGCAGTCTTGCAAATGCAGCCGGTTTGAGATTGATTGGGGGTGTTTTTGGTGTCGGCTCAGTTTTGGCAGACGCTGGCCGAGGTGGAGATTTGTAGAATCAGCATCAGCAGCAGAACAAGTTCACAATCAGGCAAACCAGGCGGCGGTCGACCGGTCCGATAGACCGCATTCGTGCACAAGGCTTACTGTGCTTCAGCTTTGGTGTCGGTCGACCGGGCCGGTCGACCGTAGATGTTTCTGTTCTGTGGTCGGTCGACCGGTGCGGTCGACCGACAGACTCTCTAGACTTTTGGGGTTTTTGCTGGGAGGTGTTCGGTCGACCGGGCCGGTCGACCGGAATTGATCGCGGTCGACCGTGCCGGTCGACCGACGAAGCGGGTTTCAGTTTTTCCAGGTTTCCAGACCCGTTTCGTTTGTAAGTGTATTTATACCCTAAACTCGTTTCTAGGGTTAGTAGTTGGGCGATTTTGAGCTGAAGCAAAGGGGTTTTGAGGGCTTCTTTTGTTGAAGTCTATTGGAGCGATCTTTTGGTCTTATTCTAGGGTTTTGGGTAAGATTTGTAACCCTAACTTGTATTCCCTTTTGATTTGAATAGTAAAGCTTCCCCCTCCTTGCCCCGTGGACGTAGGCATATTGCCGAACCACGTATATATTGTGTTCTTGCTGTGTTTGTTGGCTTGTGTTCTTTGTGATCTACTATTGGTCTTGTGTGTGCCTTCGATTTGGTCAATTTAGGGCTTCCGCGGCGCACAACAATTTGATCATACTTTGTGCCTTAATTATTTTTTTCATTTCCTTTGCTTTAATATTCTCATTTCCCTTCTTTTACCATTTTCTCATTTTTGTTGCCGTGACAAAAAGATATGTGTACTCCCCTTCTCCTAAGCACTGCCATATCTTAATTCATTGAAGGTTCATGTGTGATAGGCATTACTAGGTTTTGCTAAGCACTGCCGTTAGAAGAGACACTGACAGTAAGAGCTGATAAAGAGGCATTACTAGCATTCAGTATCTCAATAACCAGAATGAAGGCGTTTTTCTTACTACCATTACATTTTCTCTTTTCTCCTGTTTGGTTGAAGATGACAAAGTCAGAGAATTTGAAGTCTGGCAAGGCCTTGCACAGTTGTACTCCAGCCTTTCTTATTGGAAAGATGCAGAGGTATGTTTGGGTAAAGCTAGCACACTGAGGCCGTATTCTGCTGCTACGCTGCATATAGAAGGTGAAGACTAAGTTTTATTTATATACTTATTCATTACATGGTTTCCCTTTTAATTTTAACTGACACGAAGCTGGTCCTTTCCTTTAGCTGTTAAAATGCAAGGAAGATTCTGGTTGTATTGTCCTTCTGCAAGCATCAGAAAATTAGATGGCTACAATTAGGGTGGTACTAGGGGCACACCCCCAACCACAACTCCAACCGAAATGAGATCCTCTCCTCATGCATAGTGTCCTAATATTTCCTAATGTTCAATCTTGACCATTCATTTTACACATGTGGGACCCATTGGAGGGGATGGAAGGTGATGGAGGGGATGGATGCATTAGGAAACATTAGGAAATACTATGCATGAGGAGAGGATCCGGATCCACTCCAACCACACCCCCTCTCTCATTCGCTACAGTGCACCGGACCCCACATGAGATTTTAAAAATTTAAAATCACATGTGGGGCCCGGTGCACTGTAGCTAATGAGAGTGGGTGTGGTTGGAGTTGTGGTTGGGGGTGTGCTTCTATCATTTTCCCTACAATTAATGGTTTATACAATGTTAGATACCTTATCTTTCACATTTTTATATCTTACAAATAGTAAGACATTATTTTAGAACATGAATTCTGAGAGAAGAAAGATTGGTCAATGCGCTGCATAAAACAACTTCTTTAGCAAATTGAGTGACACTGTACTTTCTTACGTCACAATAATTTTAGAGACAGCTAACGAAAGAATCCAGCTTCTCAGTACCATACATCCTGCTTTCATTATACTCTCGAGCCTCCTTTCTCCATGTTTTGTAAGCGTCCACAGTTTTGTATCACCTCCATGAGAATTCATCTTTTTATTTTCACTTTCATTGCTTATCCTTATTTCGCATACCGTTTTGCCCCTGTTGCTTTTATTTCTATTTTTTCTCAAAATCTTTGAACAAGTTTCACTATTTTACTTCCTCTCTACATCAGCTTACTCCATTAGATTTTGTAGTTTACGCCTTGTCCTTCTGAATTGAGTCTGTCATCTTTCTTCTACACCTCTCAGCCACACTAGTCCTCTTATATAATAAAATAATCAAGAACTACACTTGGTGATTAGAAGACGCGGCCTAACTATAACACCTATTATCTGCTTGAAATGCTATCTAAGAATCACATGATGGATGTCACATAGAAATTATAGCGGTTAGTTGCGGATATATTCCCTGTACTATAGACCAATTGCGGATAGTGACCCGGAGTTCTACTGGCTTAGATAAACACCATGAGCGATTTTTTTTTACTCGCGTAAGCGGGTTTTTTTGGGGTGTTTTGGGTGTGTGTGTGTGTGTGGGGGGGGGGGGTTGTTAATTCACTCATGGAGAGGGTCTATGTGCACACTTGGACAATGATAGAGGGGGTCTGACGCAGACATAGAAACGGGGAGGCCAATCGGATATCATTCCGATGCCGACGAGCCCTGATAGTAACAGGTAATTCACGAGCTTGAATCCACAAGCAAGAAGTTTCTCAAACTTAAGAAAGAAAACAATTGAGAAAAATTCTCTTGATTGAATAATTGAAAAGTTAATTCCCCGATTTACAAAAGAAACTAATATTTATAGCCAACTAAGTCTATCCTAACCCTAATCAAAAAGAAAGTCTGAATTTAAAAGGAAATAACCAAAAAAATGAATCTTTCCTAATATGCTGTTCGAGTCGAGACGTGAGGCGTGTCGATTAGCACCGCCTTTCGTGTCGAATGGATATGTCGTCTCGCTTCATTCGAGTCGACACGAGGCGTGTCGATTAGTACCGCCTTTCGTGTCGACTGGACATGTCGTCTCGTCCTGTCGCCTCGAATCGTCTACTCGTCTCATTTGGCTTGCATCGAGTTGAGAACTCGTCTCGTTCGCTGATGTCTTCCTTTCTATTGGTGTCGTCTCGTCCGCCTGTTCCTTCATCTCGTCCATTACTTGATCTCGTCTCATCTATTAATTGATATTGTCTCGTCCATTACTTGATCTCGTCTCATCTATTAATTGATATTGTCTCGTCCATTACTTGATCTCCTGCATCAGTCCCTCCTTTGGAAGAACTCGTCCCTGAGTTTGTATCACTTGAATACAGCTCGATTGAAGGATGATAATCAGAAAGACCAGCCACGTTAAATGTCTTCGACATAGCCATTCTGTCAGGAAGATCCACTACATATGCATTGACATTGATCTTTTTGAGAATCTTGAACGATCCATATCGTTTCGGCTTAAGCTTGCTATATGTTCCAACCGGCATCCGTTCCTTCTGCAGGTACACCATCACCATATCTCCTTCATTGAACACATTGAGTTGCCTCTTCTTGTCCACTCGCACCTTGAATTTTGCATTGGTTTTCTCAAGCTTTGCACGCACTTCCTCTTGAATGTTGAGAGCGTTCTCCACCATAGAACTTGCTGCTTCGCTGAACTTGCCACTTGTTGGTAGCTTCAACAAATCTTGGAGATGTCGAGGTGTCTTCTTGTAAATAATAGAA
This sequence comes from Asparagus kiusianus, assembly GCA_022839385.1. Classification (NCBI taxonomy): domain Eukaryota; kingdom Viridiplantae; phylum Streptophyta; class Magnoliopsida; order Asparagales; family Asparagaceae; genus Asparagus; species Asparagus kiusianus. The sequence continues at coordinate 2,717 of BQKN01055516.1, read as the reverse complement.
AAAGGAGACATACCTGTGGAACTATGAATATTTATGTTGTAGGCGAATTCAGCTTATGGTATAGCTTGATCCCATATTTTTTGCTTTTCTCCACATATGCATCGAATCAAGTTCCCCAAAGTTCGATTGATTACTTCCGTTTGTCCATCCGTCTGAGGGTGATCTGTACTTGAATACTTTAATGACGTGTCAAATCGTCGCCATAAAGTAGCCCAAAAAATCGCCAAAAACCTAGTATCCCTATCCAAAACAATTGAACTAGGAACACCATGTAGCCGAACCACTTCTTGAAAGAATATCCGTGCAACATGCTGTGCAGCCAAAGTCTTATGGCATGGAATGAAGTGAGCCATCTTAGAAAAACGATCCACTACCATAAATACTGAATCCATGTCTCTTTGTGTTAAGGGAAGTCCCAACACAGTCCATACTCAAATCCTCCCATATATCATTAGGCACATGTAAAGGAGTATACATACCTGTATTTTGTACTTGCCCTTTTGCAACTTGGCACACTTGACAGCTCCTCACAAGTGTTGCCACATCCTTTCTCAAACTTGGTCAATAGTATCTCTCCTCAAGACTCAAAACAGTCTTATCTCGTCCAAAATGTCCACTAAGACCACCACCATGAAAGTCTCGAATTACTTTCTCTCTCAATGATGTCCTTGGTATATGAAGTCGATTCCCCTTAAATAGAAAGTCGTCCATGATGATATAGTCTCCTGTGGGTTGTCTTGTCAAATACTTGGCCTAAATCTCCTGAAAGTCTTCATCATCAACATAAAGCTCCTTCAAACTGTCAAAAGCAATAACTTCACCTCGCAAAACACTTAACAAGGATACTCGCCGACTCAAAGCATCGGGTACCTTATTGTCGACTCCTGATTTATGTCGCAAAGTAAAATTAAACTGCTCAAAATACGAAGCCCAACGTCCATGCATTTTGTTGATATGCTTCTGATTCTTGAAGTGTTGAAGAGACTGATGATCAGAGTAAATCATAAAATTGTTAGCAATGAGGTAACTCTCCCAAGTCTTCAAAGAACGAAAAACAACATACAACTCCTGCTCATAAGTACTCCATTTCTGTTAAGCTTTATTCAACTTCTCACTCAAGAAAGCAATGGGGCGCTTCTCTTGAGAGAGGACTGCTCCAATACCCACATCACATGCGCCACACTCAAGTAAAAATACCCTAGAGGGGGGTGAATAGGGTTATTGCTAATCTTATTAGATAATAATGCTGATTAAAATTAATTAACAAATATATCCTAACGATCTTAATATTCAATTTGATATATGCAAGGATATATACAAACAAGAGTAAATAAACGTAAGTGATAGTGTGCAAAAGACAAACGCAAACACAAGATATGATCACGGAGTTCAGTCCCCACAATCTACGTCTCCGCTCCTTACCTCGAGGAGATCTCCACTATCACAACCGGGTTTTCTACGTTCACTCGAATAATATTTACACCTCACACTATGGTTTTCTAGTTCACCGAAAACTTTACAATTCATACTCTTGCAATCACACTTTACACCCTCTAAGTATTGGTCTCTAGCCCGTGTCTCCCTCAAGTGTTAGGAATTATAACCTACCTCTAGGCATTACCACCTACCCTACTCCTTTTAGGATGACCCCGTCTCTCACTACACACTTCTCTCATTGTAGAAGTGTATTACAAAGTGTATCTTATAATTAGGCTCAACAATAATAAAATGTTCTCTACAATGGGTGAGAACTCAATGTAAGCTCAATCTCACAAATCACAATCCCACAACCCAATATATGATGTATGAAATGCTACAAGCTCAAATAGGGTGTGTGTGATAAAATGAGGATAAACAAAATCTAACTCAATTAACAAACTAGCGATAAATGATAATAGAAAAACAAAAACGAATTGCTAGAGAATAGAGTTAGAAAAACTTCTCTATAAACACAAAGAGGTTGATGAAGATTGAGGAAGAATTCCTCAATTGAAAATGCAAGCCTCCTCTTTCTAAACTCAAACACCAAACTTAAACTTTGAGAAACAAACTTTTAAACACTTAAAACTCTTGTTAAAACCCTCTTTCAAAACTTGATTCTGATGAGAACAATAGAGGTTTATATAGAAAGAAAAACCAAGGCACAAAACCCAAGAAAAAACCAGCAAAAATGATAAAATAACAAAGACTGGAAATATAGCCGTTGTAGCTGGTCAGTCGACTGACGGGATGTATCAGTCGACTGATGAGCTAACCGTTGGAGGCGTTTTTCAGCTCATCAGTCGACTGTCAGTCGACTGATGACCTCATTAGTCGACTGGTCAGTCGACTGATGACCACATCAGTCGACTGGTCAGTCGACCAAAACAAAACAAAAACTTTTTTGAATTACAGGCACTTTCTTCAGTCGACTGATTTCATCAGTCGACTGACCAGTTCACTGATAATAGGTTTTCAGCCTGACTGAAACAAAAAATCTAATTTTTAAACTGCTTTTAAAAATAGCAAACTAATTCAGAAAAATGTAAAACTTTGGAAAATGATTATAGACATGATAATACACATGCTACAAAAACTGGTTTTCAAAAATCACTTCCCAAATAAGAAATCTCTTTATTTTACAAAATAGTCCAAAACATGAAAATGTAAATATATTTGTTTTAATATTTTGACTACACCATGTTTTGAAACTTCATAAACTGATTTTATAGACTTAA
>BQKN01055515.1:0-10404 GCA_022839385.1 Asparagus kiusianus | reverse complement strand
TCAACTATATGGACCTGCTCTTTTTATTTGATGACTGACAAGACATTTGTCGGATAAAATAAACATAAGAAGGTAGTAGCATGATCCTTTATAACAAGATAATAAAATGGAATCTGTAACTTTGAAATTCACAAAGAAACAACTAAGAATAGTTTTTACTTGTCAATGGAGCTTTATGCTGCAAATTGGTCAGAACAGGTCAAAAAGGAGAAGACCCTTTGAAAAGTTTGTTAGCCCTTATGTTTTGATGATGTTTTACAACCACCATTATTAGTACTAATTGCTTATTGAGTGCATATGTAGTGAATTCATATATCAAGCATGTTAGTGCCACATATGGAGGATTGGATGGAATATGCGCTACAACGATGATATCCAAAGGAGGAGGAGGCATAGTGATGAAGCAACGTTATTTCAAGAACACCAAATTCAATTAGAAGCTTCATCCAAACTCAAGTTATATCAAGACTCAAGAATTGTATTCTCGTGAGGATATTAGCTAGGTTTTATTTTCTCTCTAGTGCTAGAATGTAGGCAAATAGCTTAGATTTCATCTGAAGCTATTGGGATATCAACACACACGTTTTCATACTTATAGTTTTGAACGTATTCCACAAAATACTATTTTTCACAAGTATGAGGACCTATTTGTAAAATTCTTTTTCCAAACAATTTGTTTTTAGTATTAAAAACATTTTATAAAGTTTCATAATTTTCAGAGGTTAAATGGATATTTTACAAATATTTTAAGTGAGCCAAAAATCAGGTTTTTGAGTGTATCAGATTACGACCGCGCCTGAGCTCACTCGTCAGTGGGCGACAGAAACTTTCACGGTCGACCGTCGCGGTCGACCGTAAGCAAAAAAGTTCCCACGGTCGACCGTCATGGTCGACCGCGAAAGTCTCTGGACTTTTGGTAAGTTTCTGAACTGCCTCGTGGTCGACCGCGAAAAAGTCACGGTCGACCGCCAATTATTTTAAATGGTAATATTATACAAATCTTCAGCGCCGATTTCACACGATCTGGCGTTGTTCTGTTTCCAGGTTTTGGGGGATTGGGTATGAGTTTCAAACATCTGTGTTTTTCTATATAAACCCATTTTCTTCTTCTTCCTCATTGTCCCAGCTCTTTCAAATCTTTCAGAGAATGTTTTTTCAGAGCTTTATTTTCAAACTAGTTTCTTCTGAGTTTTTGTGTTTCATATCCCAGCTTCAGTGTTATCTTCTCTTTTCTATAGGGACATTGTAAAGAGAGGATTCTTACACTATTACTACTATTTTGAGAGTTTGATCTTGTGTAGATCAATTGTGTGGGAGTGTGATCTAGTGAGATCAACTGTGTAGTGTGAGATCGTGAGGGGATCGCTGTGTAGAAGAAGTTCCGACTTTCAAACCGGGTTGTGTAGTGGATTTCTCCTCGAGAGTGGGGAGCGGGGACGTAGGTCAGCGGACCGAACCTCGTTAACACATCGCGTGTCACAAGATAACAATTCCTAACCCTATCTCCTCTATTTTGATTGCACTTGGATATTGTGTTTTGCTTGTCTAAATTTTATTGCACAATTATAGCCTTGTGACCCTAATCACCCCTCCCCCTCTAGGGTCCAACAATTGGTATCAGAGCTTGGTCCCTATATTAGTTTTTGGTTTAATCACCTTAGTTAAAAGATCTTATGGAGGCTTCAATGAATGTGCATATGCTAGAGGGACAATCCACCACTAAACCACCACTCTTCACCGGTAACAACTTTGCTTATTGGAAGGCTAGGATAAGGATTTACCTTCGTTGCATTGACCTTGACATCCTAGAACTCATAGAGAAAAAATATGTAGAAAAGCCCAAAGTTGGGACTATGACCGATGGAGAAAGACACCAAGCTAATCTCAATTCTAAGGCTATGAACGCCTTAATTTGTGGTCTTTCCCCAAATGAATACAATAGAGTTTTAATGTGTACAACCGCATACGAAATATGAGTGAAATTGTGTATCACACACGAAGGAACCCCCCAAGTTAAGGAATCCAAGATTAGCGGACTTATGCATGAATATGAGCTATTTCAAATGCTTCCAAATGAATCAATTGATGCTATGCTTTCTCGCTTCACTAACATTATCAATGAATTGCATGGTCTTGACAAGAAATTAACTATTCAAGAGACGAACTACAAGATTCTCCGTTCATTGACTCCGATGTGGGAACCTAAGGCGACGACGATAGAAGAAGCTCATGACCTTACCACTCTACCTCTTGATGGCCTCATCGGCAAGCTCAAGGTTCATGAGAAAAAGCTCAAGAGAAAGGAGAAGGAGAAAGTGCCCTCACGGGAAGTTGAGGAGTCATCACCAAAATTGAAGACCATAGCTCTCAAAGGAGCTAGTGATAACTCCTCTTCGTCATCGGATAGCGAAGTTGATTTTTCTAGAGAAGTGGCTCATCTCTCTAGAAAAATTTCTAGACTCATAAAAATGAACAAAAAATTTAACCCCCGATCTAACAATAAATTTTCTTCACGTGTAGGAAAATGTTTTGAATGTAATGAACCAGGCCATATAGCTAAGGATTGCCCAAGGCTCAAGGAGAAGTACATGAAATACAAGAAGAAGAAGGCTATGTATGCCGGATGGGAGGAATCCGAACCAAGTGATTCGGATAGTAATGAAGAAGGAGCTAAACTTGCTCTTCATGATCCCAACGTTTGCTTCATGGCCCTTGAACATGAGGTAATATCCGACACCGAGAGTGAATTCTTTTTACATGCAATGTAATCTAGCTACGGCTCTAGAAGAATTAAACATTGAATTTAAAAGAATGTCAAAGGAATTTTCTTCTTTTAAAAAATTACATGCTTCTTGTGATGTGAAACTGGAACAACTAGAAACCTCTCTTGCTCTAAAAGATGAATTGCTAGGAGATCTCGATTTCGAGAATAAGCAATTAAGATCCAAAATTAAAAGACTAGAAATTGAGAGTGGTAGGATTAGACCCACTCATGCTTATGCTAATCATCATCACCATGATAGAAATAGGTTTCATGGTTCTCATGCTCATACATACAAAAGAAATTTTGTGTGCACATATTGCATGAAACATGGTCATATTTCTACTCATTGTAGAATTAAAGATAATTATGAATGTTATGGATTGACATGGGTACCCAAAGGTACCAAGTTGACTAACCACCAAGGACCCAAGTTTTTGGTACCTAAAGTTACTACACATTCCTCTCTTGTAGGGAACATCACGGCAACGATGTAGAGAGATGTGGTATCTTGATAGTGGTTGCTCTCATCATATGACGGGCAACAAAGAGTTATTTGCAACTCTATTAAGGATTGAAGGAGGTAGCGTCTCCTTCGGTGGTGGTGAGAAAGGTAAAATCATTGGTATTGGCTCTATTGGTAAGAAACCCTCACCCGTTATAGAAGATGTTTATTTGGTAAATGGTTTGAATCATAATCTTCTTAACATTAGCCAATTGAGTGACAAAGGTTTTGATATTTCCTTTAAACCGGACAAATGCATTATTAGTATGAATAGAAAAATTGTTTTTGTTGCTAATCGCAAATCTAATGTGTACATTTTTGAGATGAATGAATTAGTGAACTAAGATGTGAAGTGCCTTGCGGCAATTGATGAAAACCCTTGGATATGGCATAAAAGACTTGGACATGCAAACATGGAATTAATTTCAAAATTATCCAAGAGGAATCTTATAAAAGGATTACCTAACTTTCACTTTATCAAAGATACCATATGTGAAGATTGTGCCAAAGGTAAACAAATAAAATCTTCTTTCAAATCCATCAATGAGGTATCGACTTCTAAACCTTTGCAATTACTTCATCTTGATTTATTTGGTCCTATGCATGTTACCTCTCTTGGAGGCAAACACTATGTATTTGTGATTATTGATGATTTTTCTCGTTTTACATGGACAATATTTCTTGCAAATAAAAGTGATTGTTTTGAAGAATTTTCTAATCATGTCTAAAGAATTGAAAATAAAAAAGATTTGAAAGTTATTAAAATAAGAAGTGATCATGGAGGTGAATTTCAAAATGATTTTTTCTATGAATTTTGTGCTCATCATGGTATAACTCACATGTTTTTCGCTCCTAGAACACCACAATAAAATGGTGTTGTTGAATGAAAAAATCGCACCATACAAGAGATGACACGCACTATGCTAAATTCCTTTGATTTGCTAAAATATTTTTGGGCGGAAGCCGTCAATACTGCTTGCCATGTTTTAAATCGTGTTTTAATTAGACCAAAGCTTAAGAAAACTCCTTATGATCTATTTTAAGTTGGTCATGATGCACTAATTATGCACATAGTTTCTTGTCAATTATCATAAAATGTTTGATTGGGCAAATGTGCGCGTGCACACACAAAAACTAAGTACCCAAACTCACAAGTGACCCCTACACCCAAACAAACTTCATATGTTTCTTTCAGAATATGAATATGTAATACATGAAATAATAATTTGCATACATATAAACTGGAAACATCTGACATGGTTTCATAGTATACACAGGCTTGGTAACAGAGATACATGTAGACATTTCAATAAGCTGTTGTATGGTAACTAATACACAAGTATGATAAAATTTGTAATTGTTAAGAAATTTTTGCTGGATTGTTAGGTATCTCTATCCAAATAGTTTCAATGTCTCAAAACACGGGAATCATTTGGGTTCTGCAAGAATGTATTTTCTTATGGAATGTCTGACAATTTGTTTAGAAACCCTGGTCGTCTTGGATGCTCATCCTGGTGGAATTGTATTTAAGAAACTCATACCAGAGTATGTAGATGATGTAAGAACGATTTACGAAGTCAATTTTTGTCCATACCCATTTACCCACCTAGCCCGCCCATTACTTGGCCCGTCCAAAACCCACTCATTTAGTTAAATGGGTCTAATCGGGCGGGCTCATTTTAAATTATACTAAATGGGCACTAAATAGGCGGTGTTTATTAACCCGTTTGCCCGCCCGCTTGTATTCCCAAAACAAAAACCCTAAATCCCGACCCCAATTCCTCTCTGAGCTCTTCTTTTCTCTCGAACCCCGACCCCAATTCCTCCTCCTCCGCCTCCTCCACCGCCGTCTCAACCGCCTCTCGAACCTAGAGCCTCCTCAGCCTCCTCCTCCGCCGCCTCAACCGCCTCTCGAAGCTAGAGCCTCCTCCGCCGCCTCAACCGCGAAGCCAGAGCCTCCTCTGCCGCCTCAACCGGGAAACCCTAGTCTTTCTTCGATATTCGCGATGGCGCACGCGTTTGCAGCTCAGGTGAGTGAAGATTCGTTAACTGATTCTTGTTCTTTGTTTGATTTCGTTCGTTGTAATGGTGGGAATGGGGATTTTTGCAGACTTCGATCAGTGTTCCGATTGGAGGCGACTCGTCTCCTGGGAGGTCACGAGTGAAGGTATGGTACTGTACGAAATTGCTTTTTTTTTGCTGTAAAACTTCTGTTTTAGTGTATAAAAGTGAAATTTGTGCTTATGAGAAGAAAAGTTTTTAACTTTTTATTTACGCTAAAGTTAAGGTTTAGTGTATAAAGGTTTTAGCATATTCTCTTCATGTTTTTGAAGTTTGTAATTGTATGTGCTGAGAGTATTGATGAAGAAGAGAACAAAGGATGAGAATATGGTGGGTTGGCTTTTATAGAGGTTTTTCTTAGACAGCTTGGACTTGTCTTTATTTTGACTTCTCTGCATAGGTTATTATATAAGTAGCCAATTCTATAGAGTTTTCTTGCCTTTTTTTCATTTTTTTAAATATAAAAATGACCTTATTGCTGACAGTTTATAGTTAAAGATGTGACTGTGTTTTTCGTTTTCTTCGGATGATCTCTGGAGGCATAGGGAAGTTTCATATGGTTAGATGGTTCTGCTTCTAATTTTGTATAATGCCTCAGGTTTTTGTCATTTGATGAACAACCAATTGCTGCTGCATCAATTGCTCAAGTACATCATGCATTTTTAAAGGATAACCGAGAAGTAGCAGTCAAGGTAAGTATTATTTGTCAACTGACTATAGACTTAAAGTTTATTTTATTTTATTTTCCCTTTGTTTGTTAATTTTTCAAATACATCCTGCGTTATTAGCAGATGGATTGGCTTTCTTCCTTGTATTTATATACAGTTCATATTATAATTTGTTGTTATATGTTATAAATTTGCCTACCTGAATTCTTTTCAGAAAAACACAAGTAGCATTTGAAACCTAATGATTTACAGTATATTCTTTAGTCAATCTTATAGATCTATATACAAATACTTACAATCTACCAAGGTTATTGCACTCTTTCTCTTTTGTGTATGTTATGTCCTATTCAAGGTTACTTCTTAGCGTTGCTGCTGCAAGCCTTCTTAGTCTTTGACTAAATGGTAGGACCAACAAGGCACGCTCTCTTTTTCACCTTTTTGACCCATTTTAGTGCTCTGTCACCATAAATTCAATCCAAGTCTATGTAACAGTTACAAGAAAAAGGACTGTGTGTGCTCCCACAGTAGGGAATCAGGTCCATTTTGCCATCAGAAGGCAAAGACCAACAATCACCTACTTTATTATGATTCTTCAACTATAATTTTTGTCAAGCTTATTGCATGCGTTAGTACTCGGTTCTATTTGTTCCTCTATTAATTACTAATAGGAATTCCAATCGGTTTCTAAACGTTTTGCATTAATAGAAACAAAGAATAATAAAAAGGAAGATAGTATTCATTATACAAGAACAAAATTGCCTTTTCGTTTCCCATCCTTTGGTTCACTATCACTAGAACCTTAATCGTGAACATTTGCTTTGATGAGAGTAACTACATCATGCTTAAGGACACGTGCTTGTTCTTTGGGACCTGTGCGCATTTCCAAAATGTGTGCTTGTATGTGCTGTCGAGTCTTGAGGCATCACATATGTAATTAGTGTCCTTGCAGCCTCAACTGTTTTGTAGTGATACAACTAAAAATACTAAAGTAGTTAATTTTGTATGGATTACATTAATGATGCTTGCTGGGGATGCAGCCTGTTATCTTATCGTATGTTATAATCTACGAAGTATCTCTTCTTTATAGTCAATTTGAACTTCTCTTAATCCTTAATTTTACCTTAGAAGGCCTTTTTTTAAATCAATGAAGCATCTTTTCTTTGTAATGTACAAGCATCTTTTCTCTGTGGAACGTGAACTTCTCTTATCCTTAATTTTACCCTAAAAGGCCTTTTTATTTTACAGATTTTCCCCAATTACAGGTTTCAGTGTGTAGTTTCACAAATTGAGAGAGCCATGTCTATGGAGCTTGGTATGTTGTGTAATAAGAATGCTTTTTACTTCAAGCACTTTGTTTCCTGGCTTGAAAGATTTTAAGAAGTGATCGGAGAATGTATTCTGCAGTGTGTTTGCATCTGTTTTCCATGCTTGCTCATTTTAAATTGAAGTCTGTGCCTCTGTTGTTGGTCTACCTGCAGGAAGTTAAGTAAGCTCATCTCTTTGAAAAGTATACTGAAAGCCATCTGTTTATATATGTAAATTTGAGTTTCTTGTGTTTCAAAATAGTAGTCATACCACATGAGTAGGTTCTGACCATGCAATTTTGTAGTGGACACAAGGTATTATATGGTTTATGTATTGCCATCTAGTTTTTATTTTTTAAAGTAGTCATTTGATGCTAGGTTCTGGTGTACCAGTCTACCAGACAAGCTTCCCATGTCTTCTTTATTATTGAACTGAAGTTCATACTTGCAATCTATCTTGTAGCTCAGATATATATATATATATATATATATACCTATCCTAACCCTTGTTTTGATTACAAAATATTGAAGACTATAAAATTTAAGCTAGTTTTGAATGCTAATATCTGAAAGTAGATTTCCTTAATTGCACGGCTGATTTGAACAAAATTTAAGAAGTTAGAACTATAGAAATGAGAATCGTGACCAGAGGAGATGGCATATAAAAAGGAGAACAATCTTCGCTTGTTTTCATATCTTGTTATTGTGGGGGAAATGTTCTATGATAAAGTACCAACTTTTTCTTGTAATTTATGCTACAGTCATACGACCTTCTGTTGTAAAGAATGTGTTGCTTTCAGAAATGGCATGCTCCAAAAACAGTAAACTCAACTATATAAAACAAATACACACATAATATTAAGGTGCATGACATAAACATTGTAATAAATTTCCATTTTCCTTGCCAAGGACCCATGAATTTCATGATTCTGTTCTAGATATATGATATACGATAATTTCCATTTTCCACTGTTTATAATTGTTTCTCATGCTTGAGCCAACCTGACTGAACAACAAAAAGAAATAAATAGTCAAACTATATCTGTTCATCGTAGTAATAAATTACTTCTTGCATTAATTCCCACAATGTTAACAAAATAGTTGGAGGGAAAATACGATGAATTCTGAAAATTGTACGAATAGTATTTGTTTGAACTATATATATGTAGCTGATAATCTGACGTTGCATTTTCTCTAACAGGAAATAATCAAAGAACTGATGGAAATGCTACCACACATGAAAGAGCTTATGGATATGTACTGTGGCCCTGATAGAGTGACTGCAAAGCAACAAATGCAGGAGTTAGACAGAGTCGCAAAAACTCTACCAGAGAATATACCTTCATCTGTGAAGAGGTTCACTGATCGTGTCGTTCTTTCACTTTAAGTTTTCTTTTTTTTCAACTTAGTTTAGTTTCCTGTAAATCTTATAATGTGTCATTTTCTGAAATGGAAAACACTGAATATGACAAACTAGAATATTTAAACAGGCATTTGAGTGCTGACTTGGAAATGAAAATGAATGTAATTATTTTGCAATGGGAGAAAATTTTCTGGAAATCTGCCAGAAAGATCTAAGTTTCCATAAATGAAGATGTAATACTCTCTAGTCCTTGAAAATATGACGTATACTGTCTTTAATGCACGAATAAAGAAAGGGTCATAAATGATGAGGATTAAAGCTTTTCTTTTCTTGGTGCATCTATTGGGAATATGACGTATACTGGCTTATGTTGGCATTTATATCAAGTTATTGATCTTATACAGATCCTTACATACCTTGTGTTTTCTATCTTAATTCATTTAAATATTCTCGCAATTTTGTTCTTATTGATCTTTTGGTTTTTGGTTTGGAAATTTGAGGTTAATTTTGCAAATGCGTGAGGTTTGTACTTTTATCCAGGCTTGTAAATGGTTCAATCATGAACTTGTCTGCCTTTGTTTATCTTTGTTTATGTTCCTATCTTTGTTAGTATTTTATCAAAAGCCCCAACAAGTTTGCAAAAGCTCCCAAAACGTTTGCAAAAAGCCCACAATAGTTTACAAAAAACACTCCAAAAGTATTATACATATATAGTTATTATAGTTAAATGGGCGAATGGGCGACCCGTTTATTAAATGGGCGGATAAAAACCCGCTCATTTAAATAATGTTAAATGGGTCATAAATGGGTAAATGGGCAAAACATGCCCGCCCATTTATGACCCGCCCATTTAAAACCCATACCCACCCATTTAACATCTCTACTTTGCTATTTCCATAAGCCAAGCCAAACTAACACGCTAGAATAAACTGACTAAACACACTCACATCAATTGACTAAAAGAAACCATATCTTAGAATCCTCCCTTTTTTTATTCTTCATAGTCCTCTCCTCCTTTGTCTCCTCTCCATCCTGACTTCATGCCTCGGTAAAAAAAAATTTAATTAAGGGTATCACATAATATTACTCTTGTTCTGCATCATCACCCCCTTCGGGGACCAAAAAAAAAAACACCTGCTCTTTAAGCTCTTTACACAGTTCAATATGAAATCAAAAGAGCAGAAGAGTGACCAACAATCACATGAATCAACAGTTGCCCTAAATCTTCAGCAATGCACACCCTAAAATACTCCCACAGCACTTAGTCATCGACGCAACCAGCCTCCACCCAGGCCTCGACCAAAAATGCAGCACATCGACATCTCGCAACTGCTTGATCGACTGATTCATTGTGCCAGGCCCAAACCCAATTCTACTCTTAAACTCTGATCTCAGCAACAAAACCTTATCCATCATCAATCTCTCCTTCTGCTGTTTCAATATACACCCACCATTTAAAACATAAGGATCACCATCAATCACTGTCATAAGGCCTTGAAGCCATCCATAGTCCTCTACAACCAACCACTGGCACGGTCCTTTAGTATTTGTACTTTAATATTTGTATGGTCGATAAACCCTTGTGCACTACATGCATTTTTCCTTGAATCACAATGCCAGAACAAGCTGAAGTGTGAATTTGACAAAGATCAGGTAAAGGAGACCAAGTATCTGACTCGGGATCATAAATCTCTACGTTTGATATTGACCCACAAAAGCTTGTAAACCCACCAGCTACAATA
>BQKN01055514.1:13439-29634 GCA_022839385.1 Asparagus kiusianus | reverse complement strand
TCAGCCATCAACGGGTTTGATATGCCTTTACCGACTACCGTTTGAGTTGGGCTAACATGCGATTTGTTTAAATCCGCTCGCATGTAACGTTGCGCTCAGAGATTGAATTCTCTGAGACTTCGTGCTATGATGTCGAATACATAGACTTCGCCATTATTACGGGAATAGGCTACCCGGCGACACGTGTTAGGTGTTGACTTTAGGATTTTTGGCCAACCCCCAGCCTTCAACGGGTTTGATTAGCCTTTACCGACTACCGTTTGAGTCGGGCTAGCGTGCAGATTGTCTAAATCCGTTCCACACGTTACGTTAAGATAAAAGAGTTAACTCTTTTAGTGCTACGATATTGAATACGTAGACTTCGTCTTTCTCCTGTGAAAAGACTAAACAGCAACGTGTATGAGACGTTGACTTAGGATTTTTGGCAAACCCTCAGCCTTCAACGGATTTGGTGTTCTCTTACCGACTACCGTTTGAGTCGGGCTTACGTGCGGATTGTTTAAATCCGTTCCGCATGTGACGTTCTGCTAAAGGAATGAACTCCTTTAGACTTTGTGCTACAACTTTGAATATGTAGACTTTGCCATTGTCATGGGAATAGGCTTCCCAGCAACGTGTGTTAGACGTTGGCTTATTCCTACTTAGGCTTCGGGATAAAGGTCCCCAGAGTCAGACTCTGGTATCTTTTTCTACGGGTAAAGATCAAACCGGCGACGCGTATTAGGCCTCGACATATCCTTTCTTAGGATTCAGGATGAAATTCCCCATGCGTATGAGGCATGGATTTCGGTGTTATTAATAACAACCAGCCACAATGTTGAATATGCGGACGGGTGTTCTTTTTAACGGTTAAGAACTAACCGGCCGCGCGTGTTAGGCGCGGACTTATCCTTACTTAGGTTTCAGGATAAAATACCCCAGAATCGAACTCTGGTGTCTTTTTCTTCGGAGAAAGACTAAACCGGCAGCGCGTGTTAGGCGCAGGCTTATCCCTGCTTAGGTTTCGGGATAAAATACCTAGGATGAATCCTAAATTGATAAACTTTTGGAAAAAGAGTGGGTGTGGGGAAGGAAGAATTTTATATTCTATTCCCCGAACAAGGAAGGAAGAATTTTATATTCTATTCCTTGATTCTGGAAAGGAAGAATTTTATATTCTATTTCCAGTGCAAGAAGGAAACTAGAAGTGGGATCTCCACTCCGAGAATCTGGAAGATACTGACAAACTTTCCTTTTATAGGATTGGTTATCAGATCGAAAGATGAGTTCTTCGTTTATCGAAGAGAAATTTCAACTTCAGTTACAACCATAAAAAGGTTGAACCTAAGAGGAAAAGAAATGGAGTTCTTTCGTTCATCGAAAGGGGACTCCGAACTGAGAGTGAACCTTTTTTTTGGTGGACTCACTGTCAATTGAAATTGATCAGCGAGGGATTTTGGTGGTAAAAATAAAACTGGGTTATCCTCTAGCATATTAAATGTAATATTCTTCGAGGAACTTCCCGATAAATGAGTTGTCCTGAATGTACTAGGGATAGTACTTTTTCAAAAACTTCCCATTTATTGGCATTAATTGCCTGTTACCCTCTAAAGAAATTAAGCGATAAGCACCGTTTGAATAGACTGTGTCTATTACGAACGGTCCTTCCCACTTAGGTTCGAATTTACCTTTCTTCTTAGAGGTGAGGATTATCGGTCGGCGCGCAGCGAGGACCAAGTCTCCTTCTTTGAAGCTTCTTTGACGGACCCTTTTGTCAAAAGCCCTGGATATCCTAGCCTGGTAGAACTCGATGTGTTGTTGAGCTTCCAAGCGCTTTTCGTCCAGCCTTTCGAGTTCCTCGAGACGCTTCTGATGCTGCTCTTCGGCTGTCATCTCTGTTGCGAGAGCAATCCGAAGGGAGGGAATTTGAATCTCCAACGGTAGCACAGCTTCGCATCCGTAGACCAACGAATATGGAGTAGCTCCCGTAGGTGTGCGTATGGTAGTGCGATAAGCCCAGAGTGCTTCTCCGAGTTTATCGTCCCAATCTCGCTTGTTATTTTTCACGAGCTTTGACAGAATTTTGATGATCGTCTTGTTGAAGGCCTCAGCTAATCCGTTAGCGGCAGGGTAATAAGGTGTTGACGAAACATCTTGGATCTTGAATTTGTCACAGAACCGGATGAAGGCGTTGCTTATGAATTGCGGACCGTTGTCATGAATGATCCGCCTCGGCACGCCATGTCGGTATATGACGTGATGCTTGATGAAGTTGATGACGTTGTTCGTCTTTACTTCTTTAAGCGGAATGGCTTCAGCCCATTTTGAAAAGTAGTCGGTGATAGCGAGGATGAATCGATCACCTTTGACTGAAGGCGGGAAGATGGGACCGACGATGTCCATACCCCATGTCTCGAATGGCCAAGACGTGGTTGACGTGTGTAACCGCTCCGGTGGTTGGTGCATATAATTTGCATGCACTTGACAAGCGTGACACTCTCGAGCGTACTCAATCGCGTCACGAACCATTGTTGGCCAGAAATATCCCATTCTTCTGATTCGATCATACAGCTTGGGACCAGGCTGATGCGCACCGCATTCTCCTTCATGTGCTTCCTTAAGAACTTCTTTTGCTTCTTCATTCGAAAGGCATCGGAGAAGCAAGTCATCGTACCCCCGGCGATATAGCGTACGGGTCTCGGTATTGTAAAAGAACCGTGGTGCTCTTCGGCGGATAGATTCTTTTTCTTTTGCGTCCTCTGGTAAAATGCCGTATTGTATGTAATCAATAATGGGGAAGCGCCAATCTCGGGACTCAGACCCGATTTGGGTTGAGTTCACCTCTTTAGCGTTCTCGTTTTTATCATCCTCCTCTTCAATATCCACGTCGTATATGGGTACGCAGAGTTGGTGTGATCTTACTGTGACTAACAGTTCAGTTTCGGGCGGTTGCGCGAGTGATACTGCTAGTGCTGCCAGTGCATCTGCATAAGCGTTCTGAAGACGCGGGATGTATTCAATGTAAAATTCTTCAAAAGAATCTGCCACTCTGACGGCCTCTTGGTGGTATGGAATCAGATCTGGGTTTCTGACTTCATATTCCCCACGAACTTGGTTGACAATTAGTTGAGAATCCCCAAAGGCTTCGAGATATTCGACCCCCAGCTCTTTGGCGAAACTGAGTCCTATGAGGAGGGCGTTATACTCGGCTACGTTGTTAGAGCATGGACTCGTCAGCGAATAAGCTCGAGGTATCACGTGCTTCCCTGGGGAAACTAAGACAACTCCAACTCCAGAGGTGACCTTAGGACATCCCGGAGTCACTGCTTTATTGACTGCTCTAGAGGCACCATCAAAATATAACTGCCATACTTGTTGGTGTGATGTGGTATTAACCTCGTGGGTTTCATCTGGCAAGTCATCGTATACTTCCACCGTATCTGTTGTCGGGCTTGCCGCCAAGAGATCACAAATCGCCTGTCCTTTGACCGACTTCTGCTGTTTGAAGTGTAGATCATATTGGGACAAGAGAAGGGCCCACTTTACCAACCGCCAATTCATCGAACCTGGTTGAGTCATGAACACCCGTACCGGATTAACATTAGCGATGACGTAAATCGTCTGGCCGACTAAGTAGTGTCGCATCTTCTGCACCGCAAACACCAATGCAAGACATTCTTTCTCGATCATCGGGTATCGAGACTCGGCGCCTATCAAGGTCCGACTTAGATAATAGACTGCCTGTTCGTGACCATTATCATCGTCTTGTGCTAATAAAGCACTTATCGAATGGTTCATCGCCTTGATATAAATCAAGAACGGTTTACCTGATTTTGGTGCAACAAGAACAGGTGGATTCATCAGATATGCCTTGATATCTTCGAATGCTTTCTGGCAAGCATCGTCCCAAATAAACGATACGCCTTTCTTGTTTAGCTTCGAAAATGGTTGGCACTTCCCAGAAAGATTTGAAATGAATCTCCGGATATACGCCAGACGCCCTTGCAATCCTCTGAGTTCCCTTAGGTTCTTCGGGGGTTGCAATTCATTTATTGCCTTTACCTTGTCTGGGTCGATATGTATACCCTTGGTGGTAACAACGAATCCAAGGAATTTTCCGCTGGACATTCCGAGGAAGGATTTTGTGGGATTCATCTTCAATTGATGACTCCGCATGAGATCAAACATTGTTCTCAAGTCCTTGATGTGATCTTCTTTGCTGCGGCTTTTCACCACCAAATCATCAACGTAGCATTCAACTGTTTTCCTGAGGTGTTTCTGGAAAATCTTAGTCATCGCTCGTTGGTACGTGGCACCCGCATTCTTCAGACCGAATGGCATCGCTGTGTAGCAGAAAATACCGAGGGGCGTTCTGAATGCCGTATGCTTTTCGTCATTCGGGTGCATCTTGATTTGATTATACCCCGAAAAGCCGTCCATGAAGGACATTCTTTCGAATCCGCACGTATTGTCGATAATGACGTCCGTGATTGGGAGAGGAAAATCGTCTTTTGGACATGCTTCGTTCAGATTCCTGAAGTCGATGCAAATCCTGATCTTGCCATTTTTCTTCATGACCGGAACAATGTTGGCTAACCAGTCTGGATGTTGTTCTTCCCGGATAAATCCTGAGTCGATCAACTTTTTGACTTCAGCCTCGATGGCTTCCATGATCTGCGGACGAAACCGTCTTTGCTGTTGCTTAACAGGTTTGGCATCCGGCTTGATGTCGAGGCGGTGCATTGCCACATTGGGATCGAGCCCTGGCATGTCTTCGTAGTTCCAGGCGAAGACGTCGATATATTCTCTGATCAAAGCAATTAATTCCTCCTTTTCATCTAATGGAAGACTACCACTGATGAATATGGGCTTTGGATTGTCTTCATCACCCATATTGATTTGGACTACCTCGTCTTCGGTGGGTGGCTCTCTCTGTTCGAACCTATCACCATATTGCATGTTCAGGTGATGAACCCATGGGTCCTCCCACGTTTGCATTTGATCGTCGTCCTCCATTGTAGATGGATCAGCCGTAGTCATGTTCGACATTAAGGCCTTGAACACTTCTCCCAAACTTGTGTCGGAATCTTCAGCTGAAGAATCTGGCAAGTATCCATCCTTAGCCTTGTTAGCAATTTGATCGATGATCTGCCAGCCACATTCGTCATCTGACGAAACGTAGCCTAAGCCCCTCTTGTGACGATAATAGCCCTCCGGTTTACCCTTTGGTACATATGCCGCTTTGACTGGGACACGGGAACCTCGATCGAAGTACAGACCTTCTCCGAGTGTGAAATCATATCCTTGTCTTTCCATGAGCTTGCGCGCTTCTGGACTGTACTTAGATAGATGTAAACCAGATTTGTCACCATCTTCATCCTCTCTTAGGAAATGATCTGGCACCGGACGACTTTCTCCTTTACCGAAGATCATTTCTTTTTGTCCCCCTATTTTGGCGGGAATAATCTGAGTTATTCCGACAGAGTGTTGGAGACGCTTCTTCGTTACATACGACGATCGGAGCGGCATACACAATTCGGGATTATCGTACAATCCCTTTATCACATCATCAAAAGACAAGGAGTACTCTAAACCATTATTTATTTCAGGTTCGGCAAGTTGCCAGTTACAACCGCCATCTGACGACTGTTCGTCGTCGAGATTGATTACAAAGGGTACAATGTCATTAAAAACAAAACCACCATTGTAATCGAATCCGGCTTCGGAGTCAGCTTCTTCTCCGCTGTCCGTGCCTTGGATCGATGGTTCCGTGTCGGATTCATTACCATAAAGGAGAGAATCTGTGAAGTAGTTCTCGTACCCTTTGAATGGTTGCTTATCCGCGACCACCGTCCTAACTCTACCATCTGCGTCGACATATTTCAGACACTGATGGAGAGTGGAGGGAACTATAACATTACTATGGATCCAAGGCCGACCCAATAGTAAGTTATAGGATGTCTCAGCATCAATCACGTAGCACGTGACCTCCGTCTTTAAATCGCCCATTTGGCACTTTATCCGGATTTTACCCAAAGGTCTTGACCCGCTGGTGTTGAATCCGTATATAACTGTGCCTGTAGACGCCAACTTGCTGACTGGAATGCCAAGGCTATGCATCAGTCGAAGTGGCATAATACTCACAGCGGAACCCGGATCTACTTGGATCCGGTTGACCTCGCTGGAGCCAATGTACCCGACGAAGTACAGGGGCCGATCGTGGTTTGAATTCTTCGTCTGCATATCCTCTTTGGTGAAGGTGATGCAGGGAATGTTCTTAGCTGCCACATTGCACTGTTGGGCTAGCATATCCAGTTCTTCAGGAACTGGTTTGACCCTGGTGAGAAACACTTCTGAATCTGCCAAGGCTTCTTGCAAGGCTTCTCTAGTCTCCTTGGATAACCGCAGCAGCTCGTACAATGTTATCCGCGCTGGAATGTTGGCTAGCTGAGCCATAATGTCGAAGGCGCGAGGGTTTTTTGAACTCTCCGGTTTGTCTTTTCCAATCGGACGACTGAAACGAGACTGCTTCGGATTCTGTACCTCCTCGGGCCTTTTTTCCTTCTGTTTGTCAACTGGCTGTCGTCGAACATCTTCAGCCGGTTTGGGAATTGGGATCACCCCCATCTCTGTGATAGTCTTAGCTGCTTGTTCATTATGTGACGGATAGTTGAAGTGGTACTGATTCCCACTTCGGGTCGCAAAGACCTCCTGTTCCTCGTCGGAGAGTGGAAAAGCGGTGATCCTTTCATCATCTTCACCCGGGATAGCAGAGACTCCATAACAAGACTTCCCTTTCCCTTTGGACTTCTTCTTGGATGACGATCCAGCCCATTGTTCATCTCCAATTAGGTCGGGGTGCACCCAGAGAATTTCACCGTTTGGAGCTGTGTGTGGCACGAGTCCCTTTTGGCGCTGTCCGTGCGGATCGTCGTTCACCGTCTTCATCCCGACTTTGGTGACGCGCTTAGGCTCGAACCAATCTGTAGGCACCGATCCAAAACTGATGGACACTGCATTTGCTCCCACATTCTTGGCCGGTTTTGGAGTTATGACTCCTACATCGATCAAGGCCTGGATCTTGTCCTTGAGGTGGTAGCAGGACTTCGTAGGGTGGTGAACCGCTCTGTGATACGCGCAGTACCTCGGGTCTGTCACCTTGGTGGCTCCTTCATGATCCACAATCGCAGGCAGCTGGATTTTGTTGTTCTCCAACAGATATTTGAAGATGCCGGGAACTTCGTCATCTTTGAAGGAGTAAATTTTGGGAAACCTCGGCTCTGAAGACTTTTGCTTCTGAGGCCGTTGCTGCCAATGGGGCTGCGATTGCTGTGGAGCTCGTTGCTGCTGCTGCTGCTGTTGCTGCTGTTGCTGAGGTTGCAATTGAAAGGTTTGATTAGCATCAACAGCATTAACCTGAGCTTTACCTTTTCCCTTCTGATTGAAGTTCTGCTTTGGAGGATTTGTAGCCGGTTGGCCTCTCTCCGCCTTCTTTCTCCTAAGGAACCGCTCAGCTTGCTCACCTCGGACCTTCAAGTCCTTCCATGTTTTGGACGGAGCTGTGCCCATTGCTTCCAAAACATCCAGCGAGAGGTTGTTGTGGCAGGTTTGGAGGATGAATTCCTCGCTGATCGGGTCCCGGCAATTCATCGCCTTATTCCGGAACCTTTTGACGAAGACTTCGACCAATTCTCCGTCCTTCTGCTTTTCATCGAGCAACGACCCGATTGAAATTTCGGTGTCGTCATCGAAGAAATTCGCGAGGAATTTCGTCTCCATGTCATCCCAGCTGTTTATGCTTCCTGGCTTGAGGCGACGATACCAATCGAAGGCAGCTCCGCGAAGAGTGCCGACGAATGACCGCACCATCAGAGGCTCATTGCCAGAGATGACTCCCAAGTGCGATTTGAAATAAATCAAATGCTGAGTTGGTGAACCCATCCCATTAAACGGCGTGAAGTTAATTAGACTAAACTTCGCCGGATATGGGATCGATTCCCACTCTCTTGGGTAGGGACAGGGAATGCCCGTCTTTTTAGTCTCTTGAGCAGAAATCAATGTGTTGATTTTGTTCTCGAGATTCTTAATTTTTAGGCTTTCACCTGTGTCTTCACTGGTATTATCATTACCACTCCCTGGATTGATGGGAGGGTTATTAGCGTTGCGAGCTTCATTTGTGCCCTCCTCCTCCAGGTTATTCTGGTTGGGCTGACTTGGTTCGCCTTGTTGGTGCCTCAATGCATGAAGTTGTTGGTCATGCATCTCTCTCATGTTCTGCATGGCCATTTGCATTTCGAACCTAAAGGTCTCCTGTTGTTTGGCCATGGCATCTTCAAGCATCTTGGCCACCTGCTCCGCGCTTATCATGAGTGACTCGCGGGGCTGTCCTTCGCTGGACACGGTGTTGTCAGATGCAACTGCTGAGCCAGCATCTGATTCTTCATCTCCCGAAGGTACTCTTGTTCGGACTCTACCATATGTTGCGCGAATGATAGCCCCAGATTGTAAACGAGTCCTGGGTCGGGATGTTTCTGGAATCGTCTCGGGGTTATCCTGAGCCGTTGTTCCTGTGCTGGTCATGTTGGCGGTGACCCTTGAATGTTCACCGTCCTTGACCATCGTTCTTTTTCCTCGGAAACGCCTGGGCCTTGGCTTTGGCGCTTCATTGCTGAGTCTCTCAAACACGGAAACTCTTTCGGGAACTGTCTTTACACAGTTGCATTCAGACAGTACTGCCCGAATGAGATTTGAACAAGGACATAGATTCCCGAATCTTCGAGGGCTCCTCTTTCTAGATTTGTTCGTACCCCCGGCACGATAGTACAGCTCATCTGTTTGGAGGTCAGAGCAAGCTATTGTGTGTTGGCACGACCTCTCAGGTATAACGTTGTCGTCATCAGATGACAACGTTTCCTTCTGAGGAATAATTGTCTTTTTTGGGCTCTCGAGAGTTATACGCCTCGAAACGCGTCTTCGTGGACGTGAATCTTCAGCGGAACTTTGCACTTGAATGCGCAAGGTTGTGCGCTTGGGTGCCGCGGTTTGCTCCGAGTGTTGAGGGTTGCGGCGACCCCCAGCATGCTGTATTGGTTGGGACTTCTTCACTGGCCCCAAGCGTTCCTGAATTGGAGCTTTACCTCGTTCCTTCGGAAGTGGACCGAGGCGCTCCAAAACTGATCTTTTCTTCTGGGATGGTCCCGCGGGACCTCCCAGGGTAATTGCGGCAATCACCAGCTGTTTGGATTGACTTGCCAGCGTCCGAACTTTTGGAGGCTGCGGGTTTTGCTCCTTAGCCTGAACCGCTTCAGACTTTGGCCTCCAAATCTTGCGAGTAGGTGGCGGATTTTTGACTACCTCCTTCTGCAGTTTGCGACGGGTTTCCTCAGCTTTGGCCCGTGCTTGTGCGGACAACGCGCGGCGCTTGCGGATGCGCTCCTCCAGCGTTGAGCGATTCCGTTTGACACGGACCCACTCCATTGTAGATGGTTTGGAGGAACCACCCTGCATTTGCTGTTGAGGCTGTTTGCCTCGTTTGTTCTTCAGATCCGCATGATAGCGGACCCCATCAACGGACTCCATGGCCTTGGCGAATTGCTTCGCGAGGCGTTGACGCTGCCTCTGGCGGGCTCTCTTGGAGAGAGTCACAACGCCTTCAATGGCAGATTTGACCTTCTTTGAGGTCGGTAGGGTCTCACCTAACGCAGCTTCGGCGTCGGTTGGGGTGAGGTCATCGTTGGTGGCTTCAGCTTCATCACACCAACGGACTTTTCTCCTGGAGGAGAACTTCTGGAACTTCTTGGTCTTGGGGGAGGCGGCAGATCCGGACGAGGACACGTACTCCTCGTATTTCTACTGGTCGAATTCGGACTCGACCTCCTCCACCACCGGGATCGAGATCCGCGGCTGCGACACTCCAGCTTCGGCAGCGAAGCTGGTGGCTCCCACTGTGGTCGCCAGATTGTTCGTGCGGGAAATTGCGTTATTCTTCATTGATGATTCTGTTACAACTTTGACAACAACTTTATGCGTTTACAAAGAGATCCGGTCTTTTTATAAGATCCGGTTTACAACAAAATCAAAATAAAGAAATGAAAATTACAACTTTCCTTGAACAAATCACGAGTTTCCTGTTTTACGGTCCCTCGCTTTGTGGGGTTCTTCGCCTGTGCCGGGGTTGAGTACCGTGGACCACCGCGCAATCTCGATCTGAACAGATCTACGTGGTATAACGGGTACTATCCTACCAAGGAGATAGTAGCCGAGAGGGATCGTTTCACCAAGGAAACGCTCGCTCTAATCTCGGGATCTAAGAGCCAAGCTTAGATCCGGAGTAGTGTTACGTAGATCTGGTCGTCCAAGTCTTTAAGCCTTCACAATCCGAGTTGAGGTCGCAATCCGGCAGAGTTTCGGCTCTTCAGAAGTTTCAGAAAAAGTCCTCCCAAATGAACGAGTGCCAGGCCTATTTATAGGCACTCGAAACTGTGCCTTTGGCACAGAACTGTGCCTAGCCACCTGGTGGCTCGGTTTGGGCCGAGCCACCTTAGGGTGGTTCGGTTCGGGCCGAGTTCCCCCAGGTGTGCTGGTATCGTCGTTTTCCGGTGTTTCCGGTTCTCCGTCGTTCGGGTTTGATTCGGTTTCTGGAATTGACTTGATTCCAAATATGGCAGTTAATCCGTTTCTGAGTTCGAGTCTGGGATTGGTCCTGATTCGATCGTTATATCACCGAGTTCGTTCTTGTTAGATGATTCGGTGATTCCCCGAAACGTTGGTTCGATTCCACGTGCGTACGTGTTCCATTGTTCATGTGCCTTGTCGCCTCGACCTTTCGTTGATTCGTTCAGGTCTTGATTCGATTCCCCGAATCTTCATTTGGCGGTAACTCCGCTTCGGTGTTTGAATTCAAGTCCGTTTTGTTTGTTGGACGACTCGTTAACTTTCCGAATCGTTGGTTTGGTCCCGCACGCGAACGTGTTCCGTTGCTTGCGTGCTTCGTCGCCTCGTCGCTCGAATGTCCGTTGTTTTGTCGAATCATCGTGCTGAGCTAAGCTAAGGGACCTATAGGCAATTTTATACGCCTACAGCTGTTCTATGCTGAAGGGTTGTGTTGAATTTCCCCTGCCGGTCATGTTAACCGACACTCTTGGATATTCATCTCCTTGGCGGAGCAATTTCTTCTTGTGGAAACGCTTCGGCTTAGAGAGTCTTTCGAACACCGAGATTCTTCTTGGGGGACTGTCACAACAACACTCGGACAGCACCGCCTTGATGATGTTGGCACACGGGCAGCGGGGTTCCCTATCCTGCACACATCTTTTTCGGGGCTTTTCCATACCCCCAGCTCTGTAGTACAACTCATCAGCTTTGTAGCTGGAGCAACCTACAGAGTGTTGATATGTGTCCCCCATCATAACACTCTCATCTTCAGATGAGTGTGTCTCCCTTCGGGGATGAAATGGTTTGTTGGATTTTTCAAGAGTGGCCTATTCAATTTTACGCTTTTGTGAGCGTATAAACTGAACGGGCTCTTTTGTTTCGACTCGCAACCCACTGCGGTCGGTGATAGGGGCTTTCCCTTTGTCATCTTTCTTAGGGGGATTAACTCGACCCCCGGGCTGAATTTTAATTTGGGGACCTTTCAATGGTCCCAGCCGTTCTTTGATGGGTATTCTACCTTGGTTCTCCGGTAAGGGACCGAGGCGACCCGACAAAGGAACCTGGGATCTTGAATGATCCCCTTGTTTACCTGGCTCCGTTGAGGGTGCCGGTACAGGAGGAACAGGTTTTGATTTGGCTGAACTCTGGGTGATAGCCTCACCCTTCATGGTTTGAGGTGTTGGTGCCAATTTAGGAACCCACACCAGTTTGCTTTTGGACGGCGTTTTGACCGCCGTTTCTTACTGCATCTCCTCTGCCTTCTTTAGGAGGAGCCGGGCGTGTGCAAGTAGAGCACGGCGCTTCTTGATTCGCTCCTCGAGCGTGGAGCGGTTCCTCTTGACGCGGATCCACTCACTCACTCCTGATTGGGAGGGGAGGTTGATTGCTTGCCGTTGCTCTTGTCGCTGCCTCAATTTCAAGTCCTCTGCATAGCGCACTCCATCTTTCGACTCCTTGGCCTTGGCGAGTTGTTGAGCGAGGCGTTGACAACGCCTTTGGAGCGCCCTCTTCGATGGAGCCGGAACAGCATCACCTATCGCCTTTGTGGCGGTTGTGAGGGCCGGGTCTACAGCCTTAACCATGCTGAACGACGAGGGGCCGTTGCGTGGTACGGGCGTAGTGGCAGCGATGGCGGGGTCTTGGATTGAAGAGTTGGAGATCCCACGAGCCCCTTTGGGAGATGAGTTCTTCCTACGCCAATGCGGAGAGGCGGATCTGGAGGAGGAGGAGGAGAGGTACTCTTCGAACTTCTTCTGATCGAACTCGTATTCGATCTCTTCACTCACCCGGATCTTGAAGGCCGGTTGCGTCACTCCGATCTCGGCAGCGAGGTCGGCGGCTCCCACTGTGGTCGCCAGCTTGTTTTCGGGAAAAGTTGCTGTTTTCATTGCTCTTGTTTGAGATCTGTTACAACTTCAATCGTTACAACAGAATAAAATGAAAACAAATGATATTACAACTTTAACGAAAATAAACACGAGATCCCGGTTTGGTTCGGTCTCGCTTGCGTGGGTTGTTGGCCTGTGACGGGGATGTCGATATCCGTGGAGCGCCGACTCTTCAAGATCCTTTTCGGAAAAATCCGGCAGAGTTTCGTCTATCCGCGAAGGGATATGGAAACAGAACTTCGTCGATCCGCGTGAGATCTCAGAAGTTTAAAGCTTATATCTCGGCTAAAACGAGACACTAGCTCTTCTTAGTGTCACCTGCGAAGGGTAACACCAAGGAAAAGAAAGGGTGAATGAAGAAGAAGTTGATGAAGATCTCTCACTCCTTGATTCGGCAGGGCTTCGCCGCTCTTTTGAAAATTCTGACTCCTCGCTCCGGCAGGGCTTCGCCGCTCCTCTCTAGAATTTCAGATCGCAAAGGCTAAAGCTCAAGATCTGAAATTTCTCTCCCAAAACCAAGGCCAAGAGAATGGAGACCCAAGGGGTCTATTTATAGGCCACCAAGGAGGCCCTAGGGGCTGCCCCCCAAAAAGGCGTTTCGCCGTAAAAGGTGTTTCGCCGTAAAAGGCGTTTCGTCGTAAAAGGAGGCCAAGACACCCCCAAAAAGGTGCTTTGTCGTAAAAGGAGGCTAAGACACCCCCAAAAAGGTGTTTCGTCATGAGAATCCATCAAGACACCCTCCATAAAGGTGTTTCGCCGTAAAAGAATGCCAAGACACCCCCAAAAAGGTGTTTCGCCGTGAGAATCCATCAAGACACCCTCCATAAAGGTGTTTCGCCGTAAAAGAATGCCAAGACACCCTCAAAAAGGTGTTTCGCCGTGAGAATCCATCAAGACACCCTCCATAAAGGTGTTTCGCCATAAAAGGAGGCCAAGACACCCTCAAAAAGGTGGGGGGACCATGTGGGCTGCCAACAAAAGGAGAGGGGACCACGTGGGCTGTCAACAAAGGAGGGGGGACCAAGGCATGTGGACACCCCTAGGGGTGTCTCAGCCTGGCCGAGACACCTGGGGTGTATTGGCTTTGCCAAGACACCCCTCGGGTGTTTCGATCTGGCCGGGATGCCCCTGGGTGCCTCAGCCTGGTCCGAGGTGCTACCGTTGTTCTGCCGTTGTCCTGTCGTTGATTCTTCGTTGACTTTTCGTCCGAACTCGGATCTGAGTGATTTCGGATGTGTTGGAATTCAGGCGAAGAGCTCTGTAGATCCTATTGGTTGGATTATCAGTGGGATGATCGGGACATGGCAGGCGTTGGTCCAATTGCGGTGATCGTGGGATTTCCGGTCAATCCATATCCCCGTTGTTCTGAGGTTCTGTCGGCTCACGTAGTTCGTCGGTTCACTTCAGGCGCTTACCGATGTCATTTGAACTCTTGTGAACCGGGTAGTGACGTTCATCGTCGCTCGTTAACACCGAGCTGTGAGTGGGGACCTATCGGCAATTTTTGACGCCTACAGCCAACATAACTTCGTTACCGGAGGTTTGGCAGATGTTCTTTGATGGCGCATCTCGCACAGGCACGAGCGGCTCTATTGTTTCAGGAGTGGGGGTAGTATTCACTTCCTCACATAACTACGTGCTGCCCCGAGCCTTCTCTTTAACAGAGTCGTGCACCAACAACGTGGCTGAGTACAATGCGCTACTCATCAGGCTCGAATTGGCGAAAGAATTAGGGGTAAAATGCCTCGAGGTGTATGGCGACTCTCAGCTTATCATCAAGTAGGTGACTGGCGAATATGAAGTTAAGAATGACGATCTGATCCCGCTTCACAGAGCGGCGATCAAGCTGATAGAATCATTCGAAAGCTTCCACATCGAAAACGTGCTATGTTCTAAGAACACGCACGCAGACGCCCTTGCTTCCTTGGCGGCCAACCTGGCCTAACCGCTGGGGACGTCCCAATGGATCACGGTGGCGAGCAGAAAGCTCTTTCGACTGAAAGACGCTCCAGTAGCGAATGCCGCCCATCAAGTCTTAGATCAGCCCAGTGCTGAGGATTGGCGTCTCCCGATCATCGATTACGTCCTATACGGCATATTGCCTAAAGATGCAAAGGAGCAAGAGTCTGTCCGGAGACGTGCTACGAGGTTCTATTACGATTCGACCACCAAGACGTTGTATCGAAGGTCATACGACGGCTTGTTGCTTCGATGTCTCTCAAAAGCAGAAGCGCAAGAGGCTCTACGCGAGGCCCACAACGGCATTGGCGAAGCTCACCAGCCCAGACCCAAACTTTGGGATCGCCTGCGAAGGACAGGCTACTTTTGGCCTGGGATGGTTCAAGACGCAGTTGCCTACGCGAAGCGCTGCCATGAGTGCCAAATCCACGCCAACTACATGCATCAGCCGCCTGAAGACCTACACCCAACAAAGGCTTCGTGGCCTTTCGAGGCATGGGGGATGGACATAGTCGGACTAATATCCCCGCCATCGGCGAGAGGTCATCGCTTCATTCTCGCGATCACCGACTACTTCTCTAAATGAGCCGAAGACGTCCCCTTGAGAGAAGTCAAGACTAACGACGTGATCAAGTTCATCAAACACCATGTCATTTACCGATACGGCGTACCACGACGTATCATCCATGATAATGGCACGCAATTTGTCAGTTATGCATTCACCAGGTTCTGCGATAAGTTTTGAATACAGAACCTCTCTTCCACGGCCTATAACCCATCAGCAAATGGTTTGGCCGAGGCCTTCAACAAAACAATCATCAAGATTTTGACCAAGTTGACCTCAACCAGCAAACGCGACTGGAACGAGAAACTTGGAGAAAGCTTGTGGGCGTATCGCACGACGGTGCGCACACCGACTGGCCACACGCCCTATTCGTTGGTATACGGCTGTGAGGCCGTATTACCATTAGAAATTCAGATCCCGTCCCTCCGCGTCGCCTTGGCAACGGGAATGTCGGTGGAAGACAACCACCGACAACGACTCGCCGAGCTCGAAGCGTTGGACGACAAGCGACTGGAAGCTCAACAGTACATTGAGTTTTATCAAGCTCGAATGGCCAAGAATTTTGACAAGAAAGTCAAACGCCGAGCCTTCAAAGAGGGGGAGCTCGTGCTCTCCGTTCGCCGACCGATGATCCTCACTTCCAAGAAGAAGGGGAAATTCCAGTCCAAATGGGAAGGACCATTCGTAGTAGAGATAGTCTACTCGAACGGCGCTTATCGCCTTGTCAAACCGAATGGCGATAAGATCATGATGCCTATCAACAGCAAATATTTGAAGAAGTACTATCCTTAGTTCTTTTTCGCTAACTCCCACGAGTGCAAGAGTTTAAACTGGCCCTCACACCCCCTCCAATTGGTACACGAGGCTAAACTGTTCCTACTCTACCCGCTTTGGCAAAAGCCTCTGGTGGAACTCAA
The DNA here is from genome assembly GCA_022839385.1 of Asparagus kiusianus. NCBI lineage: Eukaryota > Viridiplantae > Streptophyta > Magnoliopsida > Asparagales > Asparagaceae > Asparagus > Asparagus kiusianus. Next base: position 13,672 of record BQKN01055514.1, on the reverse strand, counting down.
TTCGCCTAAGGAGATGGCGGATCCACTAAGTCGTTCATATCACGACAAAGGCAATCTCAATTCACCGAACCTCCTTGATAGGATGACGAATCCACCAAAGTCGCTCACATCGCGGCAGGCAAAACCAACTCGCCAATCCTCTTCCAAAGGATAGTGGGTCCTCAAAGTCGTTCCAATCACGACATCCCCTGTCACGTTAACACTAAACCTCTGACAAAACCAACTCGCCAATC
>BQKN01055514.1:0-13429 GCA_022839385.1 Asparagus kiusianus | reverse complement strand
GTTCCAATCACGACATTCCCTGTCACGTTAACACTAAACCTCTGACACAATCCACTTATCAGTCCTCTCCAGAAGGATGGTAGGTCCCCACGGTCGCTCCCATCGTGACAAGACCCCATCAAGTTAATGATCACCTCTGATGATTGGCGCCGTTATTCCTACGAATGACGCAACCTAAGTAATGGCCTACCACGCGACGTGTTATTACTTCTGTCAATAGTCACACCCCTATGTCCCTGAGCTATTTAACCTATTCCAGATATCCTAACATTTCCTTAGGATAACTGATGGATAGAGTCTACCCCGTGAGGACTCCTACCGCAATTAATTACCACATTCACAAATGACGACAATTGTCGAAGGGGTTCGACAGACAACTTGTCTATCGGTTCCCCAGGGAACAACTCGCCGAGGGGCGAGTCGAAGTTGAACTCTTCAGTTGGCCGCAGGAGCGAATGATTGTTCTCTGCTACAAGCCAAGTGTTACTCTCTTGATCCCACCGGAGCTACAACGCGAAAATCAGAATCAACCCGATCCCACGCTGTAAGCAACCGAGAGCATAACATGGGCCCAAGGTGACTAAGCTCAAAACAGAATGGTCAGAGGCTCACCAAGTTCAACTCAAGTTCCCAGCAGCACAAACAAAAAGAAAAGGAGGAAGACCGTGCATGCAAAGCAAGGATAAGCAAAACAAGCAAAAGAGCCACAACGGGCCAAAATTTACATAAGTTTTTAGTTTGGTTGTGATGCTTGAAGCACCAACTAAGTTAACAAAACAACAAAAGGAAAAGAGGAGAGGCAGGCTTCAGAGGAATTTCAGTAGGCTAAAGGAGAAAAGCTTGGCCTTGGTCTTCGCGAGGGCCACCTCACGATGGATCCTCGCCCTCTCCTTCTGCTGTTGCTGCCGCCTGGCCAAGATCGCCTTACTGTCCTCTTCTTCCTGACGAAGGAGCTGCAGCGCCCTCTCCACCTCCCTAGCGGCCTCGCCGAGCCTCCCCGCCTCGTGCGAGCGTTCCCGCAGCTTCGCCTCACCACAAAGGGAGCCAGCATCCTCGAAGAAAGCCCTGTCCAGGTAGGCATCCATCCGGTCCAAAACCGCTTGATGGCGCTTCCGCAGACGTCAGAGCTCGGCCTCCTTTGCCTGGATCTGCTTCGCCCGTTCTTCGCGCTCAAGCAGAAGGCGTAGGGAGAGGGGCGGTGGCACATCGGAGGGATCTTCGTGGACCACCTCTTCGAGACGATACATCCACTCCTCCACTCGGTGGAGCTCCCGCTCGCACTTACGTGCGAGCGAGATATCACCCGCTTGGCGGATTTCCCTTAGACCCGCTTCCACGAGAGGGAGCGCGTCGTAATATCGACCGGCGCCCGCTCCGATCTCGAGGGCGATCCCCCGCACCAAATCCTCCAGCCTCACAAGAGGCACGAACGCGGGGTGTGCCACGGGATCTGGAACAGAAAACCCCTGGACTGAACCCATGGGGGAAGCCGGTGGAGCGTCAACGTTAACGACGGTGGCGGAAGAGCCCACCTCTTCAGAAATACTATGTTCGGAGTCGGAGGCCATGGAGCGGAAGGGTTTGCGATAGCGATTTTTCGTCTAGTAGACTTTTCTCAAAGAGGAAGGAACGTGATCGAGAAGAGGGCGAGTACGGAGAATATATCTGAAAATCCGACGGTCACGATCTGATAATCGAGCGGTCCAGACGCCCTGCGACGCTTCGAACTCAACGCCATTAAAGGCTACTCTCGAGACACCAAACCGACCGATCGGATTGAGCGAGAGGCGAAGCGTTCAGTCGCTTCACTAATAAATGAGCATTAATGCGCCTGTAGAGTCTTGGTCGGCAAGCACTTGGGTCCGCCGACCGACACGTGGCATGAATTTCGCCTGTAGTATAAACTCGCCATCATACGAGTTTCACCTACAGTTCAAATTCGCCATCAATTGAATTTGGTTTTCAACTCCAATTCAAATCATACGGGTTTCGCCCGCAGCGTAAACTCGCCAGCAGTCGAGTTTAGCCATTTATTCGAACTCGCCAGCAGTTGAGCAAGATTCACCGCAATCGAGTCTCGCCTGCTAACAAACTCATTAACCAATTGAGTTTCCCCAGCAATATGATCTCATCTGGAGTCGGGTCTCAACATCCTAACGAACTCGTCGTCATGCAAGAGACTTCGCCTGCGGTACGAGACTGTCGGCAATTACAGAGCAAAACACTGGAAAGCGACGTATCCAAAGAGTATACACACAATGAGCGGACACAAACCTCATTGATGCTTTAAGACAGTACATTTGAATAAAGTTATGATTTTTGCAAATGGCGAAAGTCATAATATTACATGCAAAGAAGCAAAACGTGCACCCAGTGTTTAAGACAATACATTTGAACAAAGTTATAGCTAAATAAGTAAGCAAGTCATAAACAAAATGTATTGATGCAGTCACAAATCCAAGATTCTAGTCGAGCACGCTAAAAGTGGAAATCTCTTCTTTGGCCAAGGCCACCCATCTCGCGTGGTCCTCTCGAGCCTTGTCCTCAGCCGCTCGCCTGATTCGTTCCTCAGGGTTCGACCTAGCGGCAGCGTCTTGTTCCTGCAAAACCAAGAGGCGCTGAGTTGCCGCTTCGGCTTTCTCATAGGCAATGACGACGTCAGTCTGAAGCTTTTCCAACCTCACCTCCGCATGTCCCAGTTCGGTTCACAGGCGAGCTATCGTGCGATTAAGGTCGACGATTTCCTCCTCCGACGTGTTGGTGATCCGCCCAGAAATTGGCAATATACTCCGAATCAGCAATTTCCTTGGAACAGAGCTCCTGCTCTTGAGCCTCCCTACGCCTGATAAAAGCCAGGTAGGACTCCATATAAACCTCCGGGCCTTCCCGCAGCAATGCCTCTAGCCCTATCATGCGCGACTCCAGAAGACGGAGCTCCTGCATACAACGAGAGGAAAGCCGATTCTCGCCCAATCATCGGAAGTCGACTACGCGATCCAAGAGAGATTGCCTAAAGCTGGCAAAGCTGCCCATTCCAAGATCGACGAGAGAAATCACCTGCCTCACGGCGTTCTCGAACTCCTCGACGCGAGCCTGCCAAGACAGGGAACCGGGGGAAACGGGCTCCTGACTTGGGGCCAGCATCGCAATGGGCGGGATCTCGAGACTAGGTTCCGCCTCCGGCTGTGAAGCAGAGCCATGAACAGGAGGAGCCTCCGGACTCTAAGGTTCATCATCGGATATCAAGATTGGCTCAGCCTCATGCTCCATAGGAAGCGACGCGCCGCCAGGGGCTATGAAGCACAACGAGGACATGAAAGAGGGATTTAGGCGATAGATACCTATCCATGGCCAAGTGGGAGTTGGGTTGAAGACATACCTTCAGCGGCGGTAGCCCCTGCAGCGTCCGAAGAAGATGCCCCCTTTCTCTTCTTCGAGGTAACCCTCTTCACCTTCGGTGCCATTAGGGGATGCAAGAGCAATTTGGGATCTCTTCTGGAAAAGACGATGAGGAAGCCTTGGTCTTTCTTGACGAGCGGAAGGGTACTAAAATACCTCGACCCTAGACGGTTATATCCGGATCGAGTGGACCCTTCGGGCCCAAACAATTGAGGAGAAAGCCGAATATCCCGTATCCTATATGAGCGGCTAAGATTCGGTAGTTTCGGGGCATGATCTCTAGCCAACGGCTCAGATCGGGCGTGAAGGACGAAGAGACCCATCACACCGCAATTAATGCAAGGCGGCGCACCCACGTCTCCGTAACTGACAATGCACGTGGGTGAACACACGACCCGCTAAAAGCGGAGCCCGCCTGTAACTGAAATCGCCGTTGGCATGGCAACTACGAATTCGTCCCCAGTTGAAATTCGCCTGCAGACAAAACGGGTCTGTGACTGAAATCTGCCGAGGAGAATTTCCCGTGGCTAAACACCAACTAGTGCACGAAAATACATATATTATATATAGTATGCACACAAGCCATAGTCGCCAGAAACAGAAGGATAATTTCATTCATAGAAAGGAAGTCCTATTACAAACAAGAAATAAAAGGCGAATTACAAGGATTTTAATCGCAGTTCCGCCTCATGAATTTCTTCAGCATGGCGGAGTTCGAGCCTCCTTAGGACCTCTCGACGAATATCCTCCTCTGTGCACGAGAGCAAGTCTTGAATGGTCTCTTTGACGTCTTTGAGGGCTCGATCCTTCTCCCCAACAGAGTCAGTGGTCAGTTGCCGGCGAGACTCAACACCCTCCAACTCCTTTGCCGCCTGATCACGAGCCTTCTCTTGAACGGCCAGGGAAGCCTGCGCATCAGCTATAACCTATTTCAGCCTCGCCACTTCAAAGGAGAGTCGAGAGAACCGGCTATCGACCGTTTCTTGCTCACGAGCCACTCGTGCATCCTCGGCTTTGGCCTGCTCCAGCTCTGCTGACAACTTCAACTCCAGCGTCATATTCTCATCCAGGCAGCGATCACGATCTGCCATAGCTACTCGAACTTCGCGAGAGGCGAGATCAAAGAGATTGGAACTCTCCACGCGAAGGGTGAGCAGCTGCCGAACAGCCCCCTCCACTTCGTACAGACGCTGAAAGTAGGGCCTCGCCGCGGTAGCACCGAGCCTCTTACGCAAAAAGGACGCATCGTCCTCAAGAACTTCCTTGAATTCCTCGAAGGGGCAATTCTCCTCCAAGACCAGCCGGGTGCAGTGAGCCAACGTGTCTTCGAAGTTGGCCAGAGCTCGCGCCACCTGCGTCTTTCTCCAGCGTTCCAAAGAAGAGAGTAGCGTCTTCGACAGAGGACGAAGCCACGATCGGGGTACTGGTGGTCATGATCGCAGAAGCAGCGACCGGCGCCGCCAGAGTCGGAACAATCACTGATGCCGCCAGAGTAGCAGTGGCAGAGTCGCAGGTCACCACCGATAAGGAAGTGCCATCAGCCTAATGGGGGTTCCCCCTTGAGTTGGAGACTCTCGCACCGAGCGCTCACCCGCGACCGGTGCTCCCTCGAAGGTGGAGGTCCCCCCTTGCTGATCCGCAAGGACCAATACTTCCTCTTCACTTGATAGCGCCTCGTGAATTGAGGCATCATCATCCGTCTCGGATTCTCCTGAATGACCCGCCCAAGAGGGAGGATCCTCCTTGCCAGTGACTTCATGGGAGGGGCCAACTGCGAATACAAAAAAAAAAGGATGATGATGAATGCCCCATTGGCTTAGAAGGTTCAACAACCCTGAAATTCACGCTTACCTGAACCCCCTTGTTCTCCTTCGTTTCCACTCCCCTCTTCTTCGTCAGAAGGGATGGGGATCACTTTCTCGACTGCACCTGCATGGATCCAACGTGAATGGTCAGAAAATACGAACCCGACTTCGTACGCGAGAGTACCGCGCCGAAAGATTACCTTCTGGCGCAGGTGTAGGAGTCGTTGAGACCCCCGCCTGTGATCCCGCATCGGATGGAGGGAGCGTGTCCTTCGAAATCGCCGGAGCCGCCTCCAGGGCGGCAGAAGGGGTAGGTTGAGCAGCTCCTGCCCCAGAGGCAGTATCGCCCCGACCAACCGCCGCTCTAGTGGTCACCACAGTCCCCTCACTGCGGGCCTTCTTGGCCACTTCCGTCCTGGAGCTCTTCGCCGCTTCGCGCTGCCGTTTCGAAAGCAGCGAACTGCTTGGGGATAACAGGAGCGCCCCCATACACCCAGCAATCACGCTTCGGGCTTGTTCTAGATGTTTACTCGTCCGAGTTAACTCAACAGGCTCCCTCTGCTCGCCTTGAGAATCTAGGGGAAGACTGGCAAGACGAGCTCGCGTTTCGGGCGCCTCGGATTCGTCTGTGCCCGCGCCGTCACCCTCAAAATCTCCTGCAGGACCCTCCATAAACAGCTCCCTAGCCGTTGCACGGCCCCTCCGCCTCGAAAGTCGAGGAGCTCCTCTCGGGCGACGCCGGCGCTCCGCCAGACACGAGCCCTGAAACCAGAAGTCAATGGGATTGGCGCTGGCGCCCCGATACCACCGACAATATGAGAGCGTGTGGTGCAAGTCACGATCCTTCGAGGGTAACTCAAAGCGAGTATTGGTGCCGCCAGCGTGGGTCCAGAACCATCCCCGAGCTCCGTCCACCAGCCCTCCTTCAAAGCGCAGATGGGGATTGACGTTGCCCACATACAACTGATCATACCCAAACTGGCGGGCGAACCTGTAGGGGATGTATGGCTCGAGATAGCATGTAGAGCCCATTCTCAGAACATGGTACCCCGGCCGGATGTTTACCAACCAGCGAAAGGCGCCGCGAGAGAGAGTTGTGTAGTGATCCGCCGTCGGCGCATCCCTTAGAGATTCCCCATATCCGCCCCCGCTGAAATAAGGGAAGGAGCGGCGAAAATTGTAATACCCAAAGTGGGAAAGCGTCTTTTGTGCATCGGGGATGTCCTTGCATTTCCAGGAACTCCTCTCCAAACGCTGAACGAAGGGAACAAACTTGTCGCCTTAGATCGCCGCTGGGGCGCTCATCAAACATTCGCAGTGGTATACGAACCACGCCATCAGATAAGTGTATGGCAGCCCCACCCGAGGATTGGGGGTCCTGATAACCTTTCCTTCCCCCTCATTGACGGTCGATACGCGGCAGAATTGAGCTGTCAGGGTGCGGAGCCCCTGATGGATGCACGCTATCGTCGCCGATACCAGGGAGTAAGACTTCCCGTGAGCTAAACAAACCGCCGGATACACGACCTCCACGGGAAGGGCCTCGAAGGAGTGAGTAGGGATTACACACCTCTTTAGCCACAGCATGAGGTACCCCGCGAACAGAGCCTTCCCGGAGATGGGAGACTTGGCCTGATGATGGAAGGAGTGAAGGACTGTACCAGACTTGAGTCCGCCCTCGTCACGGTCGAGAGTTATGGTGCTCCCCTCTTCGGCTGTTCTCGCCTCCACTTCAGATTGGTCGCATTCGCCTAGCGGGAGAGCAGGTTGCCCCTTGACATCGTTCCCTGGGAACAGATAATCAGCCCAATTCTTGTGGCTGATCCCCTTCTTCTTCCCTTTATGATCTGCGGCCCCCAAGGTGCTGAGGCAGATGTGGTAGTGGCAGAGTAACTCCCACAGAGTCTCAACCGCCAAAGGCGAATGGATTAACAGCTGGTCAATCTCAGCTTGATCGGGGACATACTCCTCGTAAGGAAAAATCCCCCAGAGGCAGCCCCGACACGTCATACATCTCGTGAGGGGAGATGCCAAGCTCACCATTGGGGGTGAAAAATGTGTCGCTTTCCGCACAATACAGCTCCAGAATGCTGTGGAACTGAGAAGCGTTGATTCGTAAGCCATGTCGAGTGGCTTCGATGGCCACATACAGCTCTGTGTTCTTGAGGTCGGCATTTTCGGCCAGAACACGGTCGGTGATCTTGGACCACCAAGTGTCACTGCCGGGTGCAGAATAGACCCACCCCGGGGCTCTGAAATCCTTCGGGGGAAAGCTCCCTCCAACTCGGAAGAAGCGGTGACAGAAGGTCTCCACCACCGCTGTCGACTCCCCCACGGGCGGTTCAGCGGACAGTAAGCCAGGGCACAGACCCGTCACACACTTGCATGAGCCATCCACTCCATATCCAGCTGTAGAGCCCGTGAAAACGCCACAAGTGACCCCGTCTTGAGTTGGAGTCAACTCCCAGTTCATCGCCCGAGGAACCATGAGGGACCGTAGCTCGACGATCAAAAACCCCCTCGACATGCTAGGAAGGTAGTAATGAGTCCCTTCTACCGTGTGGAACCACCTGCTCTCTTTGAGCAACAGGACAGAAGGGTTGGTCATAGCATCGGTGAACAAAAACTGAGGTTTCGGCAGCTCCACCCTGGCATCATCTGTCAGTGCCGCATCGGTCGTCAACTTGCGCAGTGTCAAGTGATGACCATCCGTTACCCTCTGTATCAAGCCATTTGGCTTATCGGCGGTAAACACGGGTAATGGAGCCAGAGAGGGGAATCGAGGAGGCGCCGTGTAGTTCATATCGCCGGCATGGCCAACGGCCACGCCCTCCGGGAAAGCCTCATCGGAAAAGGTCGCTGCAAGAAAGAAAAATTCAATCAAAACAAAATCCGCTATAGGAGCAAAGTAAACCATCAAGCAGAGGCGGGCGAAATCGCCAGTCGAAAGGGGGAACCCACTTCGAACATGGTCTATTCGTACAAGACAACACTCCCCTCTTACAGGAAAGGGCCGAATTTGCATATCGAAAAGGGAGTTCGCCTCCCTCCCGCTAGGGGTTGAGTTCGCCCGCGGAGACATAAATCGCCCTCTAAAGGCAAATAGGGCTAATTTTGCCCTAAATCAGGGAAGCTACCAAAGGGTGGCAGCATTCCAGGAGAATGAGCGACACTCATTCCCCCCAGACCTAACGCCTAGGACCTACACGAGGTCATCCAACGAACCCATTGACATACCTGGGCGCGGCTCTGGAGTACTGGCAGGCATACCGGCGGAGAGACGGTCGGAGTAAAGTCCCGGGCCTACGCCTCTCACTTTGCACCTCTTAGATCTTGGAGCCATGGAAAGATGGAGCGGGAGTTCTTGTCTTGGAAGTTCTTGTCTTGGAAGTTCTTTTCAAGATTCAAGAGCACGATGAATCCCAGAGGAGGAAAACAACGGGTTTAAAAGGGTAGAGCTGTCCACGTGGCCACGATCGCCCTCGAGAGGCGAAAATCCTAACGGACGAGAAACATGGCCACGATCAAATTCGACGGCCCAGATCACCCTCAGCACGTCAAGAACCCAAATTAGCGGTTGCATCCGACGGTTGGATTCGAAAACCACGGCCATGATCAGAACGAGGCGCACTGAGTGGACGTCAAACCGTCGAATCATGATAATGCCACGCCGCATTAGCTGGAAAGGCACGAAGCCCCGCAGGGGGACACGTGGTAGGCGCGCATCAGGCCTTCTTTCGCTCGAGAGAAAGGTCTCAACGGCGAAAACTTGAATGAAATTCGCGAGTCAGTCAGAATTTCGCCATCAAAAACCTAACTTCGCCTGCACGACTCACCCACCTTTGGGGAGCAGGCGATTCGCCCAAAAACTAGAAACCAGCGAAGTGATTTTATTTAGACCCGCGCCCCAGACGGCTAAGGGTCAGAGTGGAAATCTTAGCACTGAGCCTAAGAGAAACTACTCGATAACTCATCATACTGAGGGGAATAGTATGGCTAGCCCGATTCAAACGGTAATCGGTAAAGGCAAATCAAACCCGTTGATAGCTGAGGGTTTGCTAAAAATCCTAATACACCTAGTCCAAAACTTCTTTATTCAAAGTATTCCAGACCACACGTAAGTCGGTTTTGGTCTGAAAACTTTGAAGGGGGTCTTGTAGACGGTAAAAATTACCACGGCGGATTAGCGAACGAATTCGCCCGTAGAACAGGACCACCCTCTCTTAGGTGGAGAGCCTACTGTAGCCACTAAGTGGATTCGCTGGCACACGAGCCCCCACATTGGCCGCGCACGCCAAATCACATGGATCCGCCAGCGAGGCGAATCCGCCTTCACTGACTAAATCCACTTGCAAGGGAGGTACTCAAATCCGCCCTCATGTGCTGAAACCACTTGCAGAGAGCCACGTCTGCCTACGTGAACCGAAGGCCGGGTTTCCAGGGACAAGCCTTCCCTGCTTCCCACGATGCGAGAGGAGGGGGGTACAGTGTCCCAAGTCCGTCAGACGGCCAGCCGCGGTTCAAGCGAACGAGACAGGCGCCGGACCGGCCTGCATACTCATAAATACGGGTCACCTCACCCATCAAAAGGAAGAGCCGGAGCCATCGGCGCGCCGCAAGCTATCTGGAGCTAGCTCTGACGCGAGACGTCCATCCTCCCATCCCTATTCAGACATAGGGAGAAGAGAGAGGGCACAACACCCCAGGACCGCCGGAGGGTCACTCGGTACCTCGCCGCACAAGTGAGCGGACAGTTACCAGAGCCATCTGCGTCCACATAAATGCAGCTTACCTCACTCCAAGCAAAAGCTAAGAGCCACCGGCACTCAAGGAACTGGCCAGACCCACTTGAGTGTCTGGCAGCCGCTGTCACGAGTACGAGGAGGGACTTTCTCACTCCTACACGACGTGACATAACACGTCGTCCCACCAAACAACCGCTTGTTGTACAAAGGGACAGTAGGATGTTTTTGAACAGTGTATGGTCACATCCCATAATTCAAGGGGCAGTCAAACTGTCTCTTTCCCATTTAAGAGCTTCTTTCAGCAACCTTGAGGGGGGATCGGAGATCAAAAAAACCGGCCAAGAGATCGAGAGCTTGATCGATCAACCAAGAGAGGAAGAAGCTTTTTGCATACCCCTGCATTACAGCGCCATCTTCTAGCTCCGAGCTCCGATCGCCGGCGAGCCAGAAGAGATGAACTCCTTCACCTCGAGCTTCTACTAAGTACTGAAGCTCTCCAGCAACCTCGGTCGAACCGTCCAAGGGAAGCAGACTCAGCACGAGCACCGAGCGAAGCATCCTGTAGCTACCTTAAAGTCCCCATGATTAAATAAGGAGGGCCTTCCCTCTGCTTCTGTTGTAATTCAGATTGATTTAGTTTGTAATAAGCCTTCTTATCAATACAAACAAAATCCCCCATTTTCGGGAAAATCAGAAATTTACACCTACATATACCAATTTAAAACTATTTAACAATAATATCCTAGCAAGTATGATATTCAAAAGACTATACGCAAGGATATGTAAACTAAGGGCAAATAAACATGAGCAATGACAATATAGAATGAATAAACAATAAGCACAAATAAATACGCCAATGCAAACACAAACACAAGAAAATGATCAAGGAGTTCGGTCCCCTCGACCTACGTCTCCGCTCCCCATTCCCGGGGAGAATCCACTGTCACAACCAGATTTTTCGATGCTCACCCGAAAATGCTTACACCACACAATATCGATTTTCAACGCTCACTGATCAACGTTCACAACTACTCATTATACAACTACTCATAATGTCATACAAGAGGACTACATATGATTAAGGTCCAACACATGAGTTGTAATAGATAAATGTCCAACATGAGTACTGCATATGATTAAGGTCCAACACATGGACCGTAATAGGTAAATGTCTAACACGAGAATTGCATATGATTAAGGTCCAATACATGGGCCGCAATAGATAAATGTCCAACACGAGGACTGCATATGATGAGCGTAATACAAATAAATGATGTAAGTAAAATGCATATATACGATTCACACTAGTGCCTCAGTGAGTGAATCCTAAACTCATGTCCATAATCAACTCATGTGTAGAATACATAATTTACAGTGTATTAAAATACCAGATAACCCAGACAACTTGTCGGTCACCCAAACGCATGTAAACAACATGTACATGCACAAACAGGTCCACCGATCGACCGGCGTGACCACTGTGGTCGACCGTGAAATGTGCAGAAACGCTTTACACAAAATACCGCCCAGCAGTCGACCGTCGCATCCACCACGGTCGACCGTACAGAAACAGAGAGCTTCTTACACAAAAACTTTGCCCAATGGTCGATCGTCGCGTCCACCGCGGTCGACTGTCGCGTCCAACGCGGTCGACCGCACAGAAGCATAACACGTTTTCAGGTTTTGGACTTGCAAAAATTTTAACTCATTAAAAACATGAATTTTGTCATTTATAAATCATATGACAAGATGAAAACTTTATTTCTACATATCAGAAAAATATCTCATGATTTACTTAAACTTGATTTAACCTGATCAAGTTTAACAACCCAAATAATCAAATTCTTTATAAGAACCCTAGTTATCAACAAAATTAACATAAATATACTTGTATGAAACTTGAAACCGATGTAACAATTATTTTACCATGTTTTTAAATCTTGTTTTACCCCAAACCTAGAGTTTTAAGCATGGTGTAATCATGATTAATAAATTAAAAATGAAATTATGAATAACCCTAATGATCATGATCATATTTCTATCATAAACAGAAAGGAATTATTATAGATCTATCATGGTTTAAAGAATTATCATTAAAAATCTAAACTTTATCATGTCGGGTTAAACTTTACCATGAAAAACATCACTTTAACCATTAAAAGTATAATATTTATTAAGGTAAGGGTTTGGATGTAGATAATCTTATCTTATCATGTGAACAACCCCCTAAAACAATTAGCAAACGATCCCTCGATGCGAAACACCGCAAATCTCGCCTTCTCCTCATTTTTCGCCTCATAAAACTCTCCCGAGAACTCAAGTTTAGAGCTAGGGTTTGAGAGAGGAGGAGAGTGGTTGCTAGGGTTTGGAACACAGAAAAAAAGAGGTGTTTTTCATGTATAAACATGTAAATATATGGTAGCAAATCCGAATAAATACAGCCCAAAACCCGAAACCCGAAACTGGAAACCTAGTTTGACTAGAAACATACTCTTCAGTATTTTGGCTATAACTTTCGCATCAGACCTCGGAATGAGGTGATTAAAGAATTTTTGGAAAGCTACTGAAGAGACCTATAACTTTAGTATTTTAAGTTTTTCTATATTCACAATGTATTAGTATGTAAAATACAAAATCTCTCCACTAGTCGTTATTTTCCAGATTTATACATCATGCATGTTTGTGCATTTGCACTCATATATACATATATACATTGAATTGATCTTAAATCAATTCCTAGCATACTCAAACATCATAATATATTATTTATCAACGTATAATAAATTTATTATTATTTATCATAAAATATTCAAATTTTCTGTGTTTCACAAAAACTAAAGAAAAAGACAAAAAATAAAAACCTGAAAATCTAAAAAACTAGTCGTTAGAGGCCGTCGGTCAGCTGATGAACAGTATCAGTCGACTGATGAGCTGACCGTTATAGGCAGCTCACGGCTTATCGGTCGACTGAAGATCTCATCAGTCGACTGAAGATCTCATCAATCGACTGATAGTTCATCAATCGCAAAAACTAAAACTTTTACACTTTCAAAACGTGTTCATTAGTCGACTGATAAGAACCATCAGTCAACTAAAAACAAGTTATCAACCTGAAATAAACAGTAAATCTAATTTTCAAACTTCTTTTAAAAATAGCAAATAATTTCCAAAAAAATATAAAACTTTGGAAAATGTTTATAAACATGATAATTAACATGTTACAAAACGAATTTTTAGAATTACACTTTCTAATAGTAAAAACTCATGATTTTTCAAAACTAGTCCAAAACATGAAAACTAAATATACATGTTTTTGACATTTTGATTTAAACAATATTCTGAAACCTTATAAAATGTTTTTATAAACTTAATAAAAGATATAGACTATTGTTGTTAAGTCTATAAACCAATTACTCAACATTTTCACAAAATTCATATTTATATAAACATGAAAACCGAAAACCAAAACTTATATATATA
>BQKN01055513.1:6611-17115 GCA_022839385.1 Asparagus kiusianus | reverse complement strand
AGCATATTGAAAATATAAATTTGGGGCCTTAAAGCAATTTTCCCTAATTTTTATATAAATACAGTCATTTTAATACTCCTTTTAGTACCATAGATGTTTGTAGTATTTTTTAATAATATTTATTCATTTAATATGTGATATTTTATCTTAGCTTATTTAAAATTGGTTATGACATATTTATATTAGAACATATTAAAATTCTAGATCATTTTACATTTATATTATTGGGAATATGCAATATAATATATATCTAATTAGTAAGCTCTAGTATATTTTTTAGAAGAGCCAATAGGGGGTGTCCCCCTCCTATTGGATAATGAGTTGGACATCATTAATGATGGTAATATAATATATATCTAATTAGTAAGCTCTAGTATATTTTTTAGAAGAGCCAATAGGGGGTGTCCCCCTCCTATTGGATAATGAGTTGGACATCATTAATAATGGTAATATAATATATATCTAATTAGTAAGCTCTAGTATATTTTTTAGAAGAGCCAATAGGGGGTGTCCTTCTCCTATTGGATAATGAGTTGGCCATCATTAATGATGGCCAACTCATTATCCAATAGGAGAAGGACACCTCACTTGTCCCCCTATTTAATGATATCCAACTCATTATCCAATAGGAGGGGGACACCTCACTTGTCCCCCTATTGGTCCCATATTTTGGGTCCTTGAAGAATTTTTTTTCTAAAAAGGTCTAGATCTAATGAGGGAGAAAAGAAAAGAAAAGAGAAGAGAAAATGTGACATGGTCAGGTTACTCGCATCTATTTAGTGAGTGAGATCTATGTCCGTCAAATTGTATATTTTTGGTGCTCGATCTAGCTAAGTTTTTAAACTGCAATTTTAATGTAGTAGTATAGATTATTCGATCTTCTTTTCTTTTGGTCTGATATTCTATATTATGTGTAAATGTGTAGGTATGAAGAGGGATGAGCTTAAAATAGAGGTAGAAGAGAACCGAATCCTTCGAATAAGCGGCGAGAGAAAGAGGGGAGAAGAGAAGAAAGGCGACCACTGGCACTGCATGGAGCGCAGCCACGGCAAGTTCTGGCGACAGTTCAGGCTCCCCGACAATGTGGACCTCGACAAGGTTGAGGCCAAGCTTGTAGACGGAGTTCTCACCGTGAATCTCACCAAGTTGGCTCCCGATCAGATCAAGGGTCCGAAGGTTGTGAGCATCGGAGGAGGGGAGAGTGAGAGGGAGAAGCTCGGTGGAGAAGCTAAGAAGACTGAGCTATGAGGAATGCTGTGAGTTTGTGGCTTTTAGTTGAGTGATGAAGGGATTTTTGTGTCTGTGGGGTTTTTGTGTGTCTGTGTGAGAGTATGCGAGGTGTCATGTAGTGGAGTCTTGTGTAGAGAATAAATAAAGAACGAGGAGGGCGTGTAGCTAGTGCTGATCAGAAAACTTGGATCTGTTCGTTTGAAGATATGTTTTGGGGATCGTAGTATCCCCAACCAATAAGGTATAAAAAAATCACAATTAAGAAAAAATCACAATTAAGAAGAAAGAACATCGAGATTTACGTAGTTCGGTCGACTAATTTTGACTTACGTTCACGAGGCGACAATACGAGATTTACGTAGCTCGGTCGACTAATTTTGACTTACGTTCACGAGGCGACAATACGAGAAATTCATTATGTATCAAGGAGAACTACAAGAGGAACCACTCAATTCTTTTCTCTCGATTTCTTAACCTCACATACATAATTAATCTTCATATATATATATTCTCTTTGAAACTCATTCTTTACAATTTTGTGAACGGATAAAGATTGTGAAAATTTCTTCTAACATTATAATCTTTTGCATGGATAAAGATCGCGAAATCCTCATCTCTTGCACAATATTTTTGAATCAAGCTATGTTATGTACTAATCTTAAAATACAAGAATATTAATCTTAAAATACAAGAATATTTGCTCTATTCTTTTTTCTTGGTTTTTCCTCCAACAATAGAAGAATATATGTAGGGAAACTAAAATTTCATCTCTAGTTTAACTTTCTAATTAAAATACGATTTAAACTTTTAATCGTGATGAGACACAATCTCCTAATTATGATAGATTTCTAACCCTATTTAATTCTGATGAAGTTACAGAAAGAATTGTAAGAATTAAAGACATTATCCAAACAATGTAACCCTCTTTTGTATGCAAAAGAGGCTCGAAAATCTATTTAATAATGGTCTAAATAGCACATAAATACCTTACGGTGCCATGTATTTTGCACTAGTATGAATTATGCTCTGATTATCTCCTGTAACAATCACAATCCTAATATTTTTTTTATGTTTGTTGAATTTAAGTATTCCTTAATGTTAACCAAGGGAGGTACGGTTTCCATACAATTTAGATATGGTGCTTATTATATTAGTTATTGTTTATCAAATGAGGTATTGTGCTTATTATGTTAGTATTTCCTTACCAGTAGGGTTGGGCGCGGATCGACCCCGACCCACGGGTTGATTGGGCCCAACTCGGCATGGGTCACAAACCGTCTCGGTCCGTAGTGGGCTGGGTTTGATCCGGCCTGTGATATATGTGAGTCATGAGTCGGGCTGGGTCTAGCTCTAGTTCTGGGATGAAAAATCGACCCAGCTCACCTTGACGCGGTCCACCATCGACCCAGTCCGGCCCACAACTACCTTACCTACGGTGGTTAGAGATATATTTACTTCTACTCATGATAGCATCAGAAAGTTCCTTTTCAGTAGGTGGGAGAGTCATTTACGAATGGAAAACACAACTTACAGCAGCACACGTGGAGATGTGTGTGCTTAAAGGACTGACTCGATGCAGAAAAACTATCACAAGGATAGCAAACAAGACCTTTTCTTGAAGAATTTGATGATTATAACTTACAGGAATTTGGCTCCTTAAATGTTAATAGTTAACATTTTTTTCCTTCTATATTTGTAATTTAAATTTAAACTAAATGAAAGTTATTAACTTCCTATGTACGTAGGTCTTCCATTGAACTCCGAACCACGTATATCTTTGTATTTGTGATGTTTTATTTTTGTATAATGCATGTCACTGTATGTGTATATATTATTTTAAATAAAAAGTAAAATCAAAAAATAATTTAATAGATACAAATATAAAAACTCACGGGGTGGGTTCAAATCACAAACTCGGGATCAGAGAAATAGGTCTGACCCATTCTAACCCGGGTAGGCCCGGGTTGGACATGGCCTGGCCTTGACCCGAGCAGACCAGGTTCGCCTAGGTCAAGGCCCGAACCGGCCCGGCCCACGCCCACCCCTACGTACTAATTAGCATGATATGGTGCTCATTATGTTAGTATTTGCTTTTGATCAATTTATAGCTCATTATATTAGTATTTGCTTTTGATCAATTTATAGTCACCTCCTTTTAAATGGAACATGTGGACATATTAAATGGGTATACATGCATATACGAAAAAGATATGAGATTACTTGATTATCAAAATACAAGATAATATGGAGCAAGTAGAGATATTAAATGGATATACATGCATATATATATATAAAAAAATATATGAGATCACTTGATTATTAAAATACAAGTGGATATACATGGATATACGGGAAAAATAGGAGATCGATTGATTATCAAAGTACGAGATGATATAAAATGGAAAAGGTTAGACATGAAAAAGAAAAGGGAAAATTGCTTCCAGCCCCCAAAACACCACAAAACAAGCTTTGCCCCCCCAAGACTTTTTCAACGGGTCCTTTACCCCCAAAACCGCCCCCGATTTTCTTCCAGCCCCCAAAACGAATCCCCAGGCGTAACTCCGTTTAAACCCCGCTCGAAATGGCCAAAATACCCTTACGTTTAAAATTCCCCGTTATGATTACCTCCTCGTCCGTACCTTGTATTCTCTCTCTTCTGCAAGCAAACCGACTCTAGAAACCCAATTCAAAACCCTAGCCTTAAATCAACCGACCCCAACGCAAACCGAATCAAAGCAAAGGGATCAAAATGGCCGGCGATTCAACCCCCAAAGCCAACCTCAATGCCGACCACAGCGAAAGGGATGACGCCCAGCGGTTTGAAATCTCAGAAAGAGCCCATACAACTGCAGTGCGGACTGAATCTGAAACTGGAGCTGCGATTGCTGATGTTCTAGAGGACATCGCAACCAGCCATTCTCATCCCAGAAGCCCGCCTCAAATTTTAAGTGTAGGCCCCCGTGAAGGTCTAGAGGGCAGCACCGGCACCACCGGTGCGTCCAACGATGCCACTAGAGTGCTTCTTGGTCTACAGAGAGGAGAAAAAGAGAAGCACATGGCAGCACCCAAAAGGTAATTTTTACCGTAAGTTTTATGTTGTTAAGGTTATGGTTTGGTTGATAATGCTCTTAGTCTGATGGGAAGGTCCAAAACTACGTGTGTCTGTTAGCTGTTGAGGTTACTGTTAACATGCAAGGTTCATGCTTTTATTGCTGAGGTTGTTGTTTGGTTGTTGAGGTTAGGCTTTGGTTGTTAAGGTTAGGTTTTTGTTGTTAAGGTTATGGGGTTGTTGTTAAGGTTGTTGGTTTACCCGTAAAGTTTACAGCATAGTTGTTATGTTTACTGATTATACTCAAAAATGCTCTCGTCTTGTGTTTTTGTTTTGTAGAAAAAGGGCAAAGCCATCTATTACGTTGCGGCCCACCGCCAGCTTCGGTGCATATCACGACTTCATGCGGAATTTGGTGACGCGTATGGGGCCAAGGCATTTTGCGGCCTACGAAGATAGTGTATTCAGACACTACGTCCAATTTGGCCCACCTGGTGTCGATCTTCCCACCTTTAAGCACATTTTGAGTCAGTGGGACAAGAAGAGCAAAAAATTCGTCTTCACCGATAGGAATGATGGAGAAGAGATCGCATGCTCATTCAACCTTGAGTGGGTAATGGAGCATACATGGTTCTCCAATGAGGGGCTTCATGTTGACCACAATCGGGACAAGAAAAATAGGATTTGGTCCAGGTTTTTTGACAAACCCGAGGCCGGGGGTTCCAGTAGTATAGCTCCCCTCAAAGGAGGCCCCACCAGACGCAATGTGGAGGACCTGCTCTTGAAGCTGGTACTATCTTCTGATCGCCGAGATGTGAAGGACTTTGTCCTGCTACAAATCCTCTATCAGCTGAGCATGATTTGGTGTCCAAGCAGTGTTTCCGGCGTTCCTAGGCATTTATTCAAGTACGTTGACAGCATCGAACAGGTCAATAACACTGCTTGGGGGACCTATATATTCAGTGAGACATCTGACGTGATAGAGAGGGCACTGAAGGGTCCTAAACCAGGGAAGACGACGTTATATCTGCAAGGGTGTACCCCTCTAGTTTGTGTAAGTAATCATATTTTTTACTACTGATTGTGAAGGTTAGGGTTTGGTTATCAAGGTTACGGTTTCGTTGTCAAGGTTACGGTTTGGTTGTTAATATTACTGTTTGGTTGTTAAGGTTACGTTTTTATTGTTAGGGTTACTTATTAATTGTTACGGATAAAGATGTTTGTTAAGTTTTTATTTCTCTAATGTGCAGTTGTGGTATTATGAACTCACCGGCATCAAGAAGCCAGCAGTTGGTTGTACGGTGAGGCCTCCCCTGACAAATTGGGTGAGACTTAGGGACGTTGCTGGTTCTTTGAGATTGGTCACTGTTGTTGCTAAAGCAAGCAAAGCTACGATAAAGCTTCCACAGCAACATGGACAACTTCAAAGAATCGAGGGAGGTTTTTGGGGGAAGGAGCAGGGGATAGAGAAAGAGAAGAGGAGAGAGAGGGAGAAGAGGAGGAGGATTAAGGGTCCGGCTGCAGTAGACGCTGGCAAGGCTCGTGGCCCAAGAGACATTCTTCACAAGAAGAAGAGGAGAGCAGAAGATGACGACATCCCAATTGATGCACTTGTAAGAACTTAGTAATCGTGGATTTCATTTGTTTTTGAATTAATTAATCCTTTTAATAATACTCTACCTGTCCATTGCATATGTGATGCCACAGGATATTGATGAAGACGCCGAGCAGCCAAACAAGGTAGTTGAGCAAATGGAATGGCCTCAGCAAGTTATCTACTGGAAGAGCATCGTGGCAATGAACGAAGCATTACGTCACGAGAACGAGAATAAATTCAAGGTTATGATTGCTGCAGATCGTGTAAAGATAAGTGCTCTTTCTGTGAAGGTGGCTAAGTTGTCTGCTCAAAATAGAAGACTGAGAGAGGAACTAAGTGAAGCACGATCCGGATCTCTCTCTGTATACAAGGATAAGAGCCCTACAGAATTGGTGTCCAGCTCATTGATGGAGCCGCAAACTTGTACAGGTTAGATATGGCTTGCAATTACGTTTGCGTGTTATGTTTAAAGATTGATTGATAAGTATATGGATTTATTGTTAAGGTTAAGAATGTATTGTTAACTTTACAGATCTAATGTTAAGGTTAGGGATTTATTGTTAAGTTTAAGAATGTATTGTTAACTTTACGGATCTAATGTTAAGGTCAGGGATTTATTGCCAAGGTTGGAGATTGATTGTTAAGTATCTTGCTTAGTTTTAGGGTTATGTAACTGATGCTATGTTTTTTTGACAATGAAGTACCTAAGCTCATTTGTGTTTATTTTTTGAATCAGACACTCCAGGTACCGTGGGTGGCATTGATGTACAGTACGAGGGGGATGTCAATAAATCATTATTTGATGAAGCTAATAAGGAGAGCGAGGCCCCTCCAACAGGGGGGCCTCTCCACAACCATTGTTTTCTGATATCCACAAGGAGAGTGAAAATGCTCCGCCAGGAGAATTACCTCCACCAGAGGCATCTGCTGTTGACAAGGCTCTTGAGGCAGAAATAAACGAGGGAGAGAAGGTGTCCCGCCAGCGAAGGAGCTGCTAACTTGTACAGGTCAGCTTGCTTTTGTACTATATGTTAGAGATTGGTTGTTAAGTCTACGTATTGGTTGTTAAGCTTTTTATTGTTTATACTCTGAATATTATCAGAAACAGGCACTCAACGCGAGGGCACTGGAAGGGAAATAACGTCGGCGGTTGAAGTCCCTTCTGCAGGTGATGTGAGACGCAAACTTGTATAGGTTAGCAACTTTTTCACCATGTGTTTAGGCATCAGTTGTTAGGTTTACTATGAAATTGTTAAGTTTAGATAGAAGGGGCTATGTTTTCTTAATATTTATACTTCGAATGGGTTGTTTGGAATCAGACACTCTGCGGGAGGACACTAGGATGGAAATAAAGCAATCAGAGAATGCCCCTCCACCAGCAATAGAGACATCAACTGATGACGAAGATGCTCCTATTGTGTTTTCAAAGGCTTTGAGTAAAAGAAAGATGGGTGCAACGGGGGCACGCGGGAAGGTGGCCGCTGCTGCACCCCCTAAACGGAAGAGATGCAAAAGAGCGTTGAAGCCTTCCAAGTGGATAGTCACCACTTACACTGAGGGGAAGAAGAAGAAAGAAAAAGACAACATAGGGGACAAGACTATAATAGAAGTGGATGGGGAGGAGGAAGCGCAGGTGCAGGAAAAGGTAGCAGAGTTGGCTCCTGCTCGGCTACAAAGTGACCCCCACTCTATCTGGGAAAAACACATGAGTTCCCCTATGAGTCCAGAAGAAGAAATGTACAGAAATAAGCTGAACGAGGGGATTCCCTTTCCAGGAGGCTTCATCATCAAGTTTTTGGACGACAAGGACACATTTGTACATAACTATAAGGTGTCAGCAGATGTTGCCGCGCTACTGACGGAAGAGGATCAAAAAACTCTTAACCATTTTTGCATTTGTAGATGTAACAAGTAAGTATTTACCTCATATCTCAAGTATTTACGTAGTTGTTTAGTTTACGGGTTTGATGTTATGGTTACGGGTTTTTTTTGTTATGGTTATTGATTTGTTGTTTAGGTTAAGGGTTTTTCGTTATAGTTATTGATTTGTTATTAAGGTTGCGTGGTAGTTGTGAAGGATACGGGTTTGATGTTTAGTTTCCGGGTTTGATGTTATGGTTACGGGTTCTTTGTTATGGTTATTGATTTGTTGTTTAGGTTAAGGATTTTTCGTTATAGTTATTGATTTGTTGTTAAAGGTTGCGTGGTAGTTGTGAAGGATACGGGTTTGATGTTAAGGTTACGGGTTTGATGTTATGGTTACGGGTTCTTTGTTATGGTTATTGATTTGTTGTTTAGGTTAAGGGTTTTTCGTTATAGTTATTGATTTGTTCTTGCTGCTAATTGTTAGCTGCTAACTATAATTTTTGTTTTGTCCATGTTTGCAGTTTTATTAAAACGTACACCGGATCTGTCGAGTCTATTAGCCGGCTTGAGCTCCTCAATATATTACGCGGTGGGCGACTGGATGATGCAGTAAGATTTTCGATTGGTATTTATTCATTAGCATAATTAATAATACTATTATTAATTACTTGTTGTCAACTTTATGATAGCTTGTTGATACACTGCTTGACTTAGTTCGTGAAAATAAGAGAGCGTCATCCAGTATAAAATTTGGGGTGGTCCCTGTTTGGTTTAGTGTAAGTTTATGTCTAGATGGTGATCTCCTACCTATCAGCACATAATCTATTCTAAAAGGAACCTGATCGGTTTAATTCTTTATTGCAGCATCAGATACATGTGGAGAAACCAGATTACCAAGAACTGCATGATATCTACATCAAACACTTGGTCGATGAAGGGTGTACTAACCTCTTAGTTCCCATTGTCCAGGGCGATCATTGTCATCTGCTGGAGTTTGATATCGAAAATGATATTGCCAGGCATTACGACTCCTTGAAGGAGAGATCTGGACATTGGGAACCCGTGCTCAAAATCGTCAAAGCCTTCAACTACATTAAAGCTGGTTTCAATGAGGACCAATTGCGCAGCGTATTCGACCCAATCAAAGTTCCATGCGAGGTGCAAAAGGGATCGTAAGTTTGCCGGAACCCTTATTGGAATTCAATGTTGGAAACTGGTTGTTAAGGTTACGAATTTGTTGTTATGTTTTGATTGAAAGCAACAGTGGTCTCAATGCTTCCTTGTTTTTGTGTGCAGGTATGACTGTGGGATCTATGTCTACCAGTACACACAAGCGATTATCGAAGGTAGAGATGTCCTGCACGTTACGCCCGTAGAGCATAACACATGGGTGGTTCGTGCGAAGCTAGCAGCGTACTTACTGATTGAAGGCAGGAAGAGGAAAAAAGAGGTGGGAAAACTTGACGATGATGACGTTGAGATGTAGATTTTTTGTAAATGATATATTACAATTTTTTGTTGTTAATAACAATATACATGTAAATATTATAAGGTAAATTTAAACAATATACATGTAAATATTATAAGGTTAATATCAAGGGATAACATTAACATTAACCGTAACCTCACCAACAAACAGCAAAGCTTAACAACATCGCAAGATTCTGCTAACTTGTGCTTCAAATGCAACCAAACTAAATTTGAAAAGATTTCTGTATTCCTAACAGCCAATAGTTTACGATATGCTCGGTAACAGAGGGATAACATTAACAACAAACTCATGAGTTCAACGACAAAACCGTAACCTCACCAACAAACAGGAAAGCTTAACAACATCGCAAGATTCTGCTAACTTGTGCTTCAAATGCAACCAAACTAAATTTGAAAAGATTTCTGTATTCCTAACAGCCAATAGTTTACGATATGCTCGGCAACAGAGGGATAACATTAACAACAAACCCATGAGTTCAACCAAACATTAGCAGAATCATATTAATAACAACACACTACATTAGCAGAATCATATTAATAGGTTGTTAACAGAGCGTATCATTATCAAGTTAAGCAAAACATTTGGTAATTTATAATTAATGATAACCTAGGGGCCGACTGCTCCTCCCCCGCTCCCCTTGCTCGAAGCGCGATCGTGGGAGGAACCCCTATCGCGAGGAAGGGTAGACGGACCAACACCTTGGGCCTGGAGAAATCGTTGCCAGAGCTCTTTCTCCACCGTCATTTGCCTGCCGTCCCAAAACACCTCAATCAATTCCGGGTCAGCGCGGGAAGGCTGCGGTTGATGGCTTTGAGGTTGGTCAACGGACATGTCGATGGGACCTTGCTCATTGTTTGCCTGCTGCTCACGGTCTCCACCTACAATCTGAGTGATGACGAAACCTTCCATCAGACGAAGGTCCATGGGAGAGGTGTAACGAAACCTAATCCTCTTAGGGATATCCGAATATTCCCTAATCTCTAGCAGCACCCTGCAATCTCTGAAGTTTGTCTTCGTGGTGACGTCAGCGGAGCAGTACACGCATTGGCCGATGCTCTCGAACAGTGATTGGAGGAACTCCCACTCCAAGAGGTGGTAGGGGAGATTGAAGAGGCGGACCCACGTAAACATGGGGAACGACAATGCTCTTAGCCTGAGGTCCTCCCGCCAAAGCCTGAATCTGCCCACGAAGGACCTAAGATTTATAGGACTGAGCTCGACGACTTGATCTAGTAGCTCATCAGAGGGGAATTTAACCATGAACCTATTT
>BQKN01055511.1:11058-34512 GCA_022839385.1 Asparagus kiusianus | reverse complement strand
ACGACCCTAACTGTCGTAAGGTTTGGTCATTTGACTCTGAAGAGGGAGAATTTTATATTCTATCTTCAGCAGGAAAGGAAACTCGAGGTGGGATCTCCACCCCCAGGATCCGACAGGTGAAACTAGAAGTGGGATCTCCACTCCGAGAATCGAAAAGATTCGGATAACCCTAACTGTCGTAAGGTTTGGTTACTCGAATCGAAAGGTTCAAACGACCCTAACTGTCGTAAGGTTTGGTCATTTGACTCTGAAGAGGAAGAATTTTATATTCTATCTTCAGCAGGAAAGGAAACTCGAGGTGGGATCTCCACCCCCAGGATCCGACAGGTGAAACTAGGAGTGGGATCTCCACTCCGAGAATCGAAAAGATTCGGATAACCCTAACTGTCGTAAGGTTTGATTATCGAATCGAAAGGTTCAAACGACCCTAACTGTCGTAAGGTTTGGTCATTTGAATTGAAAGTGGACCTCTCGTTCAATGGAGGAATCGAGAGGGGATTTTGGTTGTGGTCCTAACTGTAGTAAGGTTTGACCAAGTGGGAAATTTGAGACAATCCTAACCGTAGAAAGGTTTGATCGATTGATTTGTGGACCTCTCGTTCTTTGGGCGAATCGAGAGGGGAATTTGGCTTTGGTCCTAACTGTCGTAAGGTTTGACCAAGTGGGGAGTGTGAGAATGATCACAACCGAAAGAAGGTTTGATCACTCGATTTGTGGACCTCTCGTTCATTGACGGAATCGAGAGGGGAATTTGGCTTTGGCCCTAACTGTCGTAAGGTTTGACCAAACTGGAATGGTGTGGTGGAGACTATGAGTAGTCAGAAACCACTGAAAGTTCTGCGAGGGGAAAATCAATGATTAGATCTCATCTCAGCAAAAGAGTGTTTGTGAGAGTTAAGTTCTGACAAACAAGAATATTCGGAATTCGAATATTGATTTCTTGCTCATCAGCGACCGGGTTATCCCTAAGAATACCCCGATGTGGTGTTCTTCCGGGAACTTCCCGGTACCTCAATTCTTCTGAGGATACTAAGGATAGTATCTCTTCAGAAATTTGCCATTTATTGGCATCATGAGCCGGTCACCATCTTTGGTGACTAGGCGATAGGCGCCGTTCGAGTAAACTGTTTCTACTACGAACGGTCCCTCCCATTTGGGTTCAAACTTGCCTTTCTTCTTGGAGTTAAGGATCATAGGACGTTTCTCGGTTAAGACCAAGTCCCCTTCCTTAAAACTCCTTTGTCGAACCTTTTTGTCGAAGGCTCGAGAAATCCTGGCTTGGTAAAACTCAATATGCTGCTGAGCTTCCAGTCGCTTTTCATCGAGCATCTCGAGTTCTTCGAGGCGCTTCTGATGCTGTTCTTCGGTCGTCATCTGGGTTGCGAGAGCGATCCGAAGAGATGGAATTTGAATTTCCAAAGGGAGAACGGCTTCACATCCATACACCAATGAGTATGGAGTTGCGCCGGTCGGTGTACGTACCGTGGTACGATAGGCCCATAGAGCTGCGCCGAGCTTATCATCCCAATCTCGCTTGTTATTCTTCACAAGCTTTGACAAGAGCTTTATGATAGTCTTGTTGAAGGCTTCAGCTAACCCGTTTGCTGTGGGATTATAGGCCATTGACGATATGTCCTGAATTTTAAACTTTTCGCAGAACCTTATGAAGGCGTTGCTGATAAATTGAGGACCGTTGTCGTGTATGATTCGTCTTGGAACACCATGCCGGTAGATGATATGGTGCTTGATGAATGCAATGACGTTGCTCGTCTTGACTTCTCTGAGTGGGACTGCTTCAGCCCATTTGGAGAAGTAGTCAGTGATCGCCAGGATGAACCGATCGCCTTTAACCGAAGGGGGATTTATAGGACCAACAATGTCCATTCCCCAGGTCTCGAACGGCCACGACGTAACCGAAGGATGTAGATGCTCTGGAGGTTGGTGCATGTAATTCGCGTGTACCTGACACGCGTGACACTTCCGGGCGTATACAATGGCCTCATGCATCATGGAGGGCCAAAAGTATCCCATTCTCCTGATGCGATCATAAAGCTTGGGACCAGGTTGGTGCGCACCGCACTCTCCTTCATGTGCCTCTTTAAGCACTTCTTCAGCTTCTTTGGTTGATAGGCAACGTGCCAGCATGCCATCATACCCCCTGCGGTATAGCGTTCGATTCTCCGTATTATAGTAGAATCTCGGAGCTCTTCGTCTGATCGACTCTCTCTCCTTCACGTCTTCTGGCAAGATTCCGTGTAGGACGTAGTCGATAATGGGGAAACGCCAATCTCGAGGTTCGAACTCAGCCTGAGTTGTGTGCGCCTCCTGAACCTCCTCTTCCTTGTCGTCTTCATCGTGAAGCGGCACTAAGAGTTGGTGAGTTCTTACCGTGACAAATTGTTCTGTCCCAGGTGGCTGTGCCAGGGATACAGCTAAAGCTGCTAACGCATCTGCGTAGGTGTTCTGCAACCGCGGAACGTGCTCGATGAAGAATCCTTCAAACGATTCTGCCAGTTCTACCGCTATCTTGTGGTATGGTAGCAAATCCTGACTTCGGACTTCGTACTCCCCTTGTACCTGTTTGACGATTAGTTGAGAATCACCGAAGGCTTTGAGATACTCAACCCCCAGCTCTTTGGCGAAGTTGAGTCCTATAATCAGTGCGTTATACTCTGCTACGTTGTTCGAGCATGGCTCGGTTAATGAGTAGGCTCGAGGCATCACATGTTTTCCCGGGGAAACTAAGACAACTCCAACTCCGGAGGAGACCTTAGAACATCCAGGAGTACCTGCGGCATTAGCTGCTCGTGAAGCTCCGTCGAAGTACAAACGCCACACTTGCTGGTGCGAAGTTGCGTTGACTTCGTGGGTTTCATCAGGTAAATCGTCGTATATTTCGGCGGCGTCCGTAGTTGGATTAGCTGCCAAGAGATCACAGATGGCCTGTCCTTTTACTGACTTCTGTTGTTTGAAGTGCAGATCATATTGGGACAAGAGTAAAGCCCACTTTGCTAATCGCCAGCTCATGGAAGCTGGTTGAGTCATGAACACTCGGACCGGGTTAACTTTGGAGATGACGTAGATGGTTTGTCCAACCAAATAATGCCGCATCTTCTGGATGGCGAACACTAAGGCTAGGCATTCTCTCTCAATCATGGGATATCGAGATTCTGCGCCTACCATGGTTCGGCTTAAGTAATACACCGCTTGCTCGTGACCGTTATCGTCATCTTGTGCCAGCAGTGCACTTAATGAGTGGCTCGTCGCCTTGACATAAATCAAGAACGGCTTGCCCGATTTCGGTGCAACGAGTACGGGAGGTTTCGAAAGATATTCCTTAATACTCTCGAACGCCTTTTGACAGGCATCGTCCCATACGAATGACACGCCCTTCTTTGTGAGCCTGGAGAATGGTTGGCATTTCCCCGAAAGGTTTGAGATAAACCGACGGATATACGCCAATCGCCCTTGCAGTCCTCTGAGCTCCTTGAGGTTCCTCGGAGGTTGTAATTCATTGATCGCCTTTACTTTGTCTGGATCAATGTGAATACCTTTGGTGGTGACGACGAACCCCAGGAATTTTCCACTAGCCATTCCGAGGAAAGACTTAGTGGGATTCATCTTTAATTGATGGGCCCGCATCAAATCGAACATGGTCTTCAAGTCTTTGATGTGATCTTTCTTATCACGACTTTTCACGACCAGATCGTCCACGTAGCATTCGACGGTCTTTCGGAGATGTTCCTGAAAGATCTTTGACATAGCTCGCTGATATGTAGCACCTGCATTCTTCAAGCCGAAGGGCATGACTGTATAGCAGAATACGCCAAGAGGTGTTCGGAATGCGGTGTGCTTCTCATCATCCGGATGCATCTTTATCTGGTTGTAACCAGAGAAACCATCCATGAAGGACATTCTCTCGAACCCACACGTATTGTCAATGATAACATCCGTGATGGGGAGAGGAAAATCATCTTTTGGACAGGCTGCATTGAGATCCCTAAAGTCGATGCATATCCTGATCTTCCCGTTCTTCTTAAGGACCGGGACAATATTGGCAAGCCATTCGGGATGTTGCTCTTCCCGAATGAATCCTGAGTCGATGAGCTTTTTGACTTCAGCTTCGATCGCTTCCATCATTTGCGGACGAAACCGTCGTTGTTGTTGTTTGACTGGTTTGACCTCCGGCTTGATGTCGAGACGATGCAC
Source organism: Asparagus kiusianus (assembly GCA_022839385.1). Taxonomy (NCBI): domain Eukaryota; kingdom Viridiplantae; phylum Streptophyta; class Magnoliopsida; order Asparagales; family Asparagaceae; genus Asparagus; species Asparagus kiusianus. The sequence goes on along the minus strand of BQKN01055511.1, from coordinate 30,303 downwards.
TGCTATGTTTGGGTCGAGACCTGGCATGTCTTCATAATTCCAGGCGAACACGTCGATGTACTCTCGGATAAGAGAAATCAACTCCTCCTTCTCTTCAGGTAAGAGGCTGTCGCTGATGAATATTGGCTTCGGATTTTCTTCGCTGCCCATATTCACCTGAACGACTTGGTCTTCGGTAGGAGGCTCTCTCTGCTCGAACCGGTCGCCATACTGCATGTTTAAGTGATGAACCCACGGGTCTTCCCATGTCGGCATCTCATCATCTTCTTCTATTGTCGCTGGATCGATCGTGACCATATTCGACATTAGCTTCTTAAACACTTCACCAAGACTAGCGTCGGAATCCCAACCCGAAGAGTCGGAGGAATATCCCTTCCTAGTCTTGTTAGCGATTTGGTCGATGATTTGCCAGCCACACTCATCATCTGATGAGACATAGCCTAGCCCTCTTTTGTGGCGATAGTAATTATCGGGTTTTCCTTTCGGTACATAGGCCATCCGGGGTGGAACCCGTGGACCTCGACCAAAGAAAAGACCCTCTCCGATCTTGAAGTCATAGCCATGCATTTCCATCATGTTGCGCGCTTTCGCATCGTATTTGGATAGATGACGGGCTGGTTTATCGTCGTCGTCTTTTTCTTCCATGAAGTGGTTGGGTATCGGAGATGCTCTTCCTTTGCCGTAGACGACCTCCTTTCCACCCCCAATCCCTGCGGGGATGATGAGCGTTGTTCCGCAAGGGTCGTGTACCTGCTTCTTCGTCAAACAAAATGATTGAAGAGGCATATACAAATCAGGGTTAGCATAGAGTTCGTTGGTGATATCATCAAGACCTGTCGAGTACTCTAAATCATCGTTTATTGATAGTTCTTCGGCAAGTTGCCAATTACAACTATCTTCCGATGATTCATCATCGTCAAGATTGATTACAATGGGTATAATGTCGTTTAAAACAAAACCGCCATCATAATCAAGCCCTGGTTCGGTATCAGCTTCATCTCCGCTGTCCGTTCCTTGGGCCGATGGTTCAGTATCGGATTCAGCGCCGTATAAAAGGGAATCGGTGAAATAATTCTCCAATCCCTTGAACGGTTGCTTATCCACGACCACCGTCTTGACTTCATTATCTGTGCCCACATATTTGAAGCACTGATGCAGAGTTGACGGGACTATAAGGTTACCGTGGATCCAAGGCCGACCCAACAGTAAATTATAGGAGGTTTCCGCGTCAATCACATAACAAGTGACCTCCGACCTCAAATCCCCGATCTGGCACTTAATTCGGACCTTCCCCAAGGGCCTAGACCCGCTGGTGTTGAATCCGTAGATCGTCGTGCCAGTGGATGCTAATTTGCTAGTCGGGATTCCTAGATGATGCATTAATCGGAATGGCATGATGCTCACAGCGGAACCCGGATCGACTTGGATCCGGTTGACAACGCTGGAGCCAATATGCCCGGTGAAGTACAACGGCCTATCATGATTGGAGTTCTTTGTCTGCATGTCTTCTTTGGTGAAAGAGATGCAGGGAAAGTGATGAGCAGCCAAATTGCATTGTTGGGCTGATGATTCTGGTTCTTCAGAAGATGGTTTGATCCGAGTCAAGAAGGCTTCGGAATCACTCAAGGCTTCTTATAGTGCTTTCCGTGTATCCTTCGACAACCGCAACAACTCGTATAGAGTTATCCTGGCCGGGATGTTGGCCAATTGCGCCATAATGTCGAAATGGGGCTGAGAGCTTGCATTCCCCGGTTTGTCTCGTCCAATTGGATTATTGAATCGAGACGGCCTCGGGTTCTGAGTTTCTTGACGTACAGGCTCTTTTCCTTTATCCTTCTGCGGGATTCTCTCCGTAGCCATCGCAGGTGTTGGGGGAATTGCTGAAATTCCCAACTCTGCCAGCGTCTTGGAAGGTGGGGTTTTGGTACCCAATTGCTCAGTAGCTTCCGGATACTTAAAGTGATATTCGTTCCCGCTTCGAGTTGCAAAGGCTTCCTGCTCGTCTTCAGAAAGCGGGAAGGTCGGGATTTTGTCATCATCCACCCCTGGTATGGCAGAAGCACCGTAGCATGATTTACCTTTCTTCTTCGACTTCCTCTTGTTCTTTGTGGAAGAGGTCCCGGCCCACTGTTCATCTGCGATCAAGTCCGGATGAACCCACAAGATCTCGCCATTTGGGGCTGTGTGTGGCACAAGCCCTTTCTGGCGCTGCTGGTGTGGATCATCGTTCACTGTCTTCACCGCCGCTTTGATCGCTGACTCGTGTTGGAACCAACTCGAGGGAACAGATCCAAAGCTAATGGATACGGTGTTCGCACCCACCTTCTTCTCTTTGGGCTGTTTCATAGTGATGACCCCAACATCGATCAGGGCCTGAATCTTGTCCTTGAGAGCGTAGCACACTTTGGTAGGATGGTGCACTGCTCGGTGGAATGCGCAGTATTTCGGATCGTTGACCCTCTTGGCATCTTCTTGATCCTGAATCGGCGGTAGCTTGATCTTGTTGTTCTCGACCAAATACTTGAAGATACCGGGGATTTCATCTTCTTTGAACGAGTAAACCTTTGGGAACCTCGGCTCTCCAACCTTTTGCTTCTGGGGCTGCTGTTGCCATCTGGGTTGTTGAGGCGCCCTCTGCTGCTGCTGTTGCGGCTGCTGGGGCTGTTGAGGCTGTTGCGGCTGTGCTTGCACTTCAAAGACTTGGTTTGCGACCACCGCATTTGTGTGCGCCTTCCCTTTACCCTTGGGGGTAAAATTTGGTTGCGGGGCATTGTTGGGTATTTGCCCTCTCTCCGCCTTCTTCCTCTTGAGGAATCGCTCGGCTCTTTCTCCCCGCATCTTCAAGTCCTTCCAGGTTTTGGACGGCGCCATTCCCATGGCTTCGAGGATGTCGAGCGTCAAATTGTTGTGGCAAGTCTCGAGGATGAAGTCCTCGCTGACCGGATCCCTGCAATTCATGGCTTTGTTCCGGAATCTTTTCATGAAGTTCTCAACCGTCTCGCCGTTCTTTTGTTTTTCATCGAACAGCGTGCCGATTGAGACCTCGGTGTCATCATCAAAGAAATTTGTTAGAAACATGTCCTCCATGTCATCCCAGCCGTTGATGCTTCCGGGCTTGAGACGGCGATACCAATCGAAGGCAGCTCCGCGAAGAGTGCCGACGAATGACCGCACCATGAGGGGCTCATTTCCGGAAATAATTCCTAAATGAGACTTGAAATAGATTAAGTGTTGGGTAGGGGAACCCTTCCCATCAAACGGCGTAAAGTTAATTAAATTAAACTTTGCCGGATATGGGATCGATTCCCACTCCCTCGGATATGGGCAGGGTATACCGGATCTTTTTACCTCCTAAGCATTCATCAATGCATTGATCTTGCTCTCCAGGTCTTTCATCTTCCTGTCCTCAATCGTCTCGGTCTTCGAGTGGCTTCTGGGAGAGGCGGCGTGGTCCTCTTTTGCATTATCTTCTGCGGGACCACCCCCAGTGTTGGTATTGATGGGAGGAATGTTGACATTATCCGCTTCCCGCTCATGCTCCTCTGGATTGCGTTGGCTCGGCTCTCCTTGGTGAACCGTCATCGCCGCGATCTGTTGGTCGTGCATCTCCCTCATCCGCTGCATGGCCATCTCCATTTCAAATTTGAAGCTCTCCTTTTGCTTGGCCAGGGCTTCTTCAAGTATCTTCGACACTTGTTCGGCGCTGATCATGAGCGATTCATAAGGTCGGCCTGCACTTGAAGTTGTGTCGTCGGATGCGACGGCGGAGCAGGTATCAGAATCAGCATCTGATTCTTCCTCTTCTAGGGAAAGTCCCTTGTGTACTCTTGGGTAATTGTTTCGTTTGATGGTTCCCGACCGTAACCATGTCATGCATCGGGATGCCTCGGCAAGCTGATCCAAGTTAAGACGTGGTGTTGATCCCCCTCTGCCGGTCATGTTGACTGACACTTTCGAGTATTCATCCTCTCGGCGGAGCGATTTCTTCTTGTGGAAACGCTTCGGCTTGGAGAGTCTCTCGAACACCGAGATTCTTGTTGGGGTTTGAGCACAGCAACACTCGGACAGCACTGCCTTGATAATGTTGGCACATGGGCAGTGGGACTCCATATCCTGCATGTACCTCTTTCGAGATTTTTCCACACCCCCAGCCCTGTAGTACAGCTCATCAGCTTGATAGCTGGAGCAACCTACGGAGTGCTGGTGGATGTCCCTCGGTATAACACGCTCATCCTCCGACGAGTGTGTTTCCCTTTGGGAATGCAAAAATTGGTTAGATTTTTCAAGAGTGGCCCGCTCAATTTTACGCTTTTGAGAGCGTAGAAATCGAACGGGCTCTTTCAGCTCGACTCGCAATTCAGTGCGGTCGGTAATAGGGGCTTTCCCTTTGTCAATATTCTTGGGGGGATTGATTCCACCCCCAGTCTGGATTTTAATTTGGGGACCTTTCAATGGTCCCAGCCGTTCTTTGACGGGTATTCTGCCTCGGTTCTCCGGTAAGGGACCGAGGCGACTCGTCAAAGGAACCTGGGATCTTGAATGATCCCCTTTTTTACCTGGCCCTGTTGAGGGTGCCGGTACGGGAGGAGTAGGCTCTGGTTTGGTTGAACTCTGGGCGATAGTCTTGCCCTTCTTGGTTTGAGATGTTGGTGTTGCTTTGGGAACCCACACCAATCTGCTTGTAGACGGCGTTTTGACCACCGTTTCTCGCTGCATCTCCTCTGCCTTCTTTAGGAGAAGCCGGGCTTGTGCCAGTAGAGCGCGGCGCTTCTTGATTCGCTCCTCGAGCGTGGAGCGGTTCCTTTTGACTCGGATCCACTCGTTTGCTTCTGATTTGGAGGGGAGGTTGATTGCTTGCCGTTGCTCTTGCCGCTGCCTCGACTTCAGATCCTCTGCATAGCGCACTCCATCTTTGGACTCCTTGGCCTTGGCGAGCTGTTGAGCGAGACGTTGACGACGCCTTTGGAGTGCTCTCTTTGATAGAGTTGGAGCAGCATCACCTATCGCCTTTGTAGCGGTTGTGAGGGCCGGATCTACAGCCTTAACCACGCTGATCGACGCGGGGCCGTTGCGTGGTACGGGCGTAGTGGCAGCGATAGCGGAGTCTCGGATTGAGGAGTTGGAGATCCCGCGAGCCCTTTTGGGAGATGAATTCTTCCTACGCCGTTGCGGAGAGGCAGATCTGGAGGAGGAGGAGGAGAGGTACTCTTCATACTTCTGCTGGTCGAACTCGTATTCGATCTCTTCATTCACCCGGATCTTGAAGGCCGGTTGCGTCACGACGATCTCGGCGGCGGGATCGTTGGCTCCCACTGTGGTCGCCAGCTTGGTTCCGGTAAAAGTTGCTGTTTTCATTGATGTTCTCTTTTTTTCGAGATCTGTTACAACTTTGAGCGTTACAACAGAGTTTAAATGAAAACAAAAGATTACAACTTAAACAAAAATAAACACGAGAGCCCGGCTTGGTACGGTCTCGCTTGCGTGGGTTGTTGGCCTGTGACGGGGACGTCGATGTCCGTGGACCGCCGACTCTTCAAGATCCTTGCCGGTAAAATCCGACAGAGTTTCGTCTATCCACGTAGGATATAGAAACAGAACCTCGTCGATCCGCGCAAGATCTAGAGGTTATAAGCGTATATCTCGGCTAAAACGAGATAATAGCTCTTCTTAGTGTCACCGCTAATGAGCAACACTAAGGATCAGAGAGGGGGGTGAATGAACCTTGATGAAGAACTCTGACTCCTCACTCCAGCAGGGCTTCGCCGCTTCCAAACTCCGGAATTTCAGATCTCGAGGATAATCCCAAGACCGGAAATTCTTCTCCCAAAGCTAAATCAGAGCCAAATCAAGAGCCCCTCACAAAGGAGGCCTAAGGGGCTATTTATAGCCAAAAGGAGAGGGGGTGGCTGATATGGACACCCCAAGAGGAGAGACACCCCCCTAGGGGTGTCCTGGCCAAGGCCGGGACACCCCCCATGGGGTGTCTCGGCCAAGGCCGGGACACCCCATGTGGGGTGTCTCGAGCCAGCCGAGACTCGTTTGGGTATCCCCGGTTCAGCCCGGGTCCTGCCGTTGTCCTGCCGTTGTCCCGCCGTTGTCCCGCCGTTGACTTTTCGTCCGAACTCGGATTTGAGTGATTTCGGATGCGTTGGAATCGTGACGGCGAGCTCTGTAGGCCCCTATGGTTGGATTATCTGTGGGGTGATCGGGGCACAGTGGGCGTTGGTCCGATTGCGGTGATCGCGGGGTTTTCGGTCAACCCGTATCCTCGTGATTCTGACGTTCTGTCGGCTCACGTAATCCGTCGGTTTGCTTTAGTCGCTCGCCGGCGTCATTTGAATTCTCGTGAACTGGGTAGCATCGTTCGATCGTCGATCGTTAACACCGAGCTGTGAGTGGGGATCTATCGGCAATTTTTGATGCCTACAGTAACTGCCTCCATAATCCGCGCCTAAATGGGGGTTTAGTCGCCCCATTAATCGGGTATAACAACCCACGTAAACCACTCTCCCGATCGTAGGTAAACAGCGATTTTCTTGTAACCGTATGGATCGCGTTTGAATAAGTCAGAGCCTTGACTTACGTTCTGGCGCAATGTCTGAAAGCGCGTTTGGCAGCGGTATGGGACTGCGTTTGGTAGCGATTGGAGCTGCGTTGGCAGCGATTGGAGCTGCGTCTGGCGACGATTAGAGCTGCGTTTGACAGCGATTGGAGCTGCATTGGCAGCGATTGGAGCTGCGTCTGGCGGCGATTAGAGCTACGTCTGACAGCGATTAGAGCTGCGTCTGGCAGCGGGTGAAGCTGCGTTTGGCAGCGGTATAGAGCTGCGTCTGGCAGCGGGTGAAGCTGCGTCTGACAACGATTAGAGCTGCGTCTGACAGCGGGTGAAGCTGCGTTTGGCAGCGGTATGGAACTGCATTTGGAAGCGGTATTGAGCTGCGTTGGGTAGCGCTTGGAGCTGCGTTGAGCAGCGGTTGGAGCTGCGTTGGTAGCGATTAGAGCTGCGGATGCCTTCTCTGTATTTATATATAGATGACATCAATGACCAGTCGAGTAGGTCCTATTCAGGCCATTTGTGATAATTGAGGCATCTCAATAATGCTCTATTAACTATAGGTCATAATCTCCACTAAGATCTCTTTGCATGGCTTGATCATGCGCTTCTCAGCATGCCGAATATTCGCTTACAGTTCTCTAGATCTTCCTGCTTTTCTAAAATCATTACACTGCTCATCAGCACCTCTAATAGTTGCTAATATAATATCAGTCATGTTGTTGTCGCAGCCATCAAGATCAATCGTCTCATATATGAGGCTTGTTTGCAGCGGATGAAGCTGTGTTTGCGCTCTCATTGGTGTTGTGTCTTGATTATGGTACGCAGGGAGGACTTCCACGTCTTAATTTGAAGAGACCGTCGATTTATAGTCTCTTTCTGTCAGAGCATTGCAAAGATCGTCGTTTTGTAATCTTTGCTTTTGCTCTTTGATATGTGAGAGTCGTCAGATTGTAACTCCCGATATTGATTGTGGAAGTTGTTGATTGGAGCTGTCATGAAGGTCGTCATATTGTAATCTTTATCGATCTATGTGAAATTCTTCAAATTGTGGCCTTCTGGAAGTCGTCAGATTGTAACTTCCATCATCAGTGTTTGATGGGGAGTTAGCTATCTATTATAATTTTTAGACAGCCTACAAGGAGCTCGACGATAAGCTTAAATAGCAACCAAAAAACCCAACAACATACAGTTAAACAAGCTCAAATCAGCCTATTAACAAAAAACATCCACGGGATCTCAACGATAATCGAGCACAAATTGCAACAAAAAACCCAACAACATAGAGCTAAACAAGTTCGAATCAGCCTATTAAATGAAAACATCCACGGGAGCTCGACGACGAGCTTAAATAGAAACCAAAAAACCTAACAACATAGAGCTAAACAAGCTCAAATCAGCCTTTTAACAAAAAACATCCATGGGAGCTCAACGACGAGCACAAATTGCAACTAAAAACCCAACAACATAGAGCCAAACAAGCTCGAATCAGCCTATTAAATGAAAACATCCACGGGAGCTCGACGACGAGCACAAATTGTAACCAAAAATCCATCAACATAGAGCTAAACAAGCTCAAATCAGCCTATTAAATGAAAACATCCACGGGAGCTCGACGACGAGAACAAATTGCAACAAAAAACCCAACAACATAGAGCTAAACAAGCTTGAATCAACCTATTAAATGAAAACATCCACTGGAGCTCGATGACGAGCACAAATTGCAACCAAAAACCCAACAACATAGAGCACATATTATTCAATATTCATCCAAGGTTCTGACCTACTGTATTATTCAATATTATTCAATAAATCCAAGGTTCGACGACGAGCACATATTATTCAATATTCATCCAAATCTTTTATTTAAGTCACTACCTTCATGATGATGCATTGTTCGAATGAGGTCTTTTGCCATGACTTTGACAGCACCCTATGTACAGTTAGCTTTGAATGGTTAGGCATCCATGAATAAAACAATTTTTATCATCTTAGATAGAAGACAAACATAATATATAGTAACATAATCAGCAGATAATAATTAGAAGTTGACAGCCTCCTAAGGCAAGAGCCATAATGTGCAAGCTGCAACCAAGAAGGTGAAAAATACATGTAATAAAAGGTATCTAATTCTAAAAATGCTTCTAACTCACTGGCATTAGCATTTCACAATTAATGAATGAGCTGAGAAATTCAACTGGACAAAATCATGGTAGTACAACCATCATTATGCAAGCCATCATTATATCTAATGTGCATCCAGTACTCACATGAATCACATCATATATCATATTGTTCTCTGTTCTAATTATCTTAATTTCACAGTTCCTCATTCTACACTTATCTCAATCGGTGTTAATCAAAGATAAGTTGTTCGTGCAATGTTGAAAGAGAAACCGCAAAAAGCTCTCTTGTTGCAGAGATCACTGCCTTTGAGGAAAATAAATAGCCGATGCATATCTCACCTAGCAAAACCAGACAAATAGATGAACAATTTAAATATGATGGATATGTTATGCAAATTAAACCTCAAAGTATTTACATTATGAATGAATCATTATTGACAAGGGAACCAGAAAGAATGTAAACAAGCATTGGCAGTAGTCTAAAGCCTCCAGAACATACTAAAGGTTTCAGCCCTATCTTGACTATTATCAACTCTAAATAAGCAAGTGACGTCTGGATTAATATAGTAATAAGTGGAACAAACATTGTCATCAATAAATTTCTCAATCTACATTCATCCAGATCAGAGAGAGTAATAGTTAATCGTACCAAAATCATGATACACGTAACTGCAAGTGTTTTCAATTTATTCTATTGTTGCATATAATCTAACACAGGCTCATAGAAGCATAACCAAAAAATGTCAATTAAGGCTTCTACTTGACAGATCAATGAATAATCTAACTTGAATTTATTTTTTATCGCCTAATTAACCATGGGCCTAGGCTCTAATACCACTAATTAACTCTAAACATGCTTGAATTAGACTATCTATTGAATAGATATGCAGAGATCAGATCCCCACAGTTCACTTAATAGTTTCAAACTTAAATTTGATAGCTTTAAAACCCCAAGCAGCTACAATTACACATTTCAAAGAAACGATTTTTTACCATCTGCCCTAGCTTGGCACTCTTCTTGATCTCTGTGATGAGCTTTTTCTCTTGATTCTGCAATCCCTGCCTCTCCCTCTCAATTTCCCTAATCGACCGATCCAGCGTCTGCTTAATCTCCCTCAAAAGCTCTATAATCAATCAAAAACCTCAAAGAATTCAATCGAAAACTCCAAAAAGGAAAGGAATTGGGAAAGAAATTACCGACTCGTTACAAAACATCCTCAAACCTTTGGACCTGTAAGCACAAGAAAACTCTGCCGCCATCGGGATTTCTAGATGATAGGGTCCGTCGGGGTCGACGGAGGGAACGCCACCATCTCCGACGAAGTCTGCCGCCGTCACCGACGAAGTCTGCCGCCATTGGCATTTCGAGATCTGAACAGCCATTGCCGACGAAGTCTGCCACGAGAGTTTCTAGCGGGATCGATGCGAAGGAGGAGGTAACTCTAGCTCACCGAAGAAATCAACGAGGATACCTCCTAGCTCACCGAAGAAATCAATGAGGAAAAAAAATCTAACGTGGCCAGGGTTTTCGTCGATTTCACTCGGTTAGGGAAGGAATTGGATAAGAGAAAGAAAACCAACATGGAGGCGATTAAGAGAAAGAAAACCAACATGGAGGCGATTTATGAGTTCGTTTCCTCTTCAGCACTAGCAAAACAAAGCTGGGGAAAAAACTACGGAAACCAAAAAACCAACGTGGAGGAGAAAAAAATGACGTGGAGGCAAAGTAAAAGTTTTCTACGGGGTTAAAATGCGAACCAAACAGCCCCTAAGAAGGGTATTTTGGTGTGTTTCTTAGTCAATTGCGGGCTTACACACTGTTGGGGGTGTAATTGCACAAGCTTACCGATAGATAGAGATGTTAAATGGGTGGGTATGGGTTTTAAATGGGCGGGCCATAAATGGGCGGGCATGTTTTGCCTATTTACCCATTTATGACCCATTTAACATTATTTAAATGGGTGGGTTTTTACCCGCCCATTTAATAAACGGGTCGCCCATTTGCCCATTTAACTATAGTAACTATATATGTATAATACTTTTGGAGTATTTTTTGTAAACTTTTAGGGGGTTTTTGTAAACTATTGTGGGTTTTTTGCAAACTTTTTAGGAGCTTTTTGCAAACTTGTTGGATCTTTTGATAAAATACTAACAAAGATAGGAACATAAACAAAGATAAACAAAGATAAACAAAGGCAGACAAGTTCATGATTGAACCATTTATAACCCTGGATAAAAGTACAGACCTCACACATTTGCAAAATTAACCTCAAATTTCCAAACCAAAAACCAAAAGATCAATAACAACAAAATTGCGAGAATATTTAAATGAATTAAGATAGAAAACACAAGGTATGCAAGGATCTGTATAAGATCAACAACTTGATATAAATGCCATCATAACTATCAGCAACACGATCACGATTAGTAAGGACAATCTACTTAATTACTTGATAAACTAGAAGAGTAGTAAGTTCGTCTATAAACAAAATAGTAGCACAACCATAGTCCACTTATTTCCCATCTTTCAAATGTTCAGGCATGAACAGGATCATGACAGAAGAAAGAAAAGACCATGAAACAAACATAACACTCAGTTGGACTCAATAACAACATTAAAAGTACTGCAGCAAGCCTCATATGTGCGTCTTCATAGCAAGAAATTGACTCCAAGTGCTCAAATGCTCAACGAAAGTTCAGAACACTCTCCAACATTAGAAACGTAGAATTCCACCTGTTGGACACATCCTGCTAAATCTTTTTCGCTTTACCTGAACAAGTTTGTGCAATGCACTCTGCAAACTTCTTTTTTCTTCCAAGAGGACTCTTCACATACTTGATGCATTCTTTTATCTTAGACAATGATTTATCGATAACCTTTAGCCCATCTTGCACAACAATATTTAGAATATGAGCACAACACCGCACATGCAAAAAATCACCATTACTAACAAAATGATCTTCTAAAAAAACTGGATGATATTTTAAAATTCTCATGAAAACATCATTATATGATGCATTGTCCAAGGTAACAGTAAAAATTCTTTTTTCAATACCCCAATCCTTCAACAAATGAAATAACTTCTCTACTAGAATTGCTCCACTATATAGGGGTGAAACATGAGATAGAGCTAATATCTTATTCTACAACATCCAACAGTCATCAACATAATGTGCGGTGAGAGACATATAGTAGTCAGAGGTGGAAGAAGTCCATAAATCCGTGGTTAGACAAATTCTACTAGGAACTAGCTTTAAAGCTTGTTTAAGATTTTCTTTCTCTTTCTTGTACAACTTGATCAAATCTATTTTAGCAGTGTTCCTAGAAATATGCTTGACTTCAGAATTTAGAAAACTATGCAACTCACGGTTTCCTCGATGTTCGACAAAAGTGAATGGATAACCATGCAATGCAATTACTTTAGCAAGCATTTCTCTATATTTTTCTTGATTTAGTGGCATACTTTTCCTGGAAGAATCAGCCTCATCTAAGTTCCTTTTCGGGCAAGAATTCATGTGCCTCAACATTGTCTTAGTGCCATGACCACCAACATAAATATGATTACACATATTACATTGAACTTTAGTTTTCTCATCATTATCGGTAGATAACTTCGTAAAGTGATCCGAAACTTTTGATGTTTGTCTTCTTTTATGTTTAGAAGTACTCTCATCATCATTATCATCATCATGGATGCTAAATTGATCATTTAAAGACATGATTGCTGAAAAAAATAATTTAATAGCACATCAATTTTGGTAGTAAACACATAATAGAGAAACTTTTAAATTTTAACCAAGCAAAATAAAAGTGACAGAAAACATATGACAAATAACAACCATGCACAATACATTAGGAAATTCTACATTCAATCCCTCAGATAATACATTAGGAAACGAAAATAGTTCAACTAAAGTTCTGAGCCTCAGTCAATACATTTTGAACTTCTACACTGGTGCCTAACGGTGGATTTTACACAAGTTTAAACGCAGAATACAATAAAACATGAAGCAACAAAGAATGATTTCATTAAAATAAACATTCTATTTAGCCCTATTTTGTTCAGGTGTGCAACTTATATACCTGGCACTAATTCAAAAATTTAGAAGCAAATAGTTCAACTAAATTTCTCCCCTGGTAAATCCTAGAAGGGAATTTACCACAATGTTAGGTTAAGCTTTTAAAACGTTCTGGTTCACCGTTTTTATGACACTCTCAATGCTTAGGGGGGTTTTCTTTAGATTTCAAAGTTCAATGGTTTTTGCGCAACTTAAACCCAAGCTCAGGAGAGTTTTCTGAAATCTATCCTAAGCAAAATGAAAGCTTACATGGATTCTCTAAACAATAAGGATAAAAGATCTCTAGATCCTAAAAAATATGCAGTTAACATGTTTTTCTTTCAGAGATATAATTACACACTCATTTGGTTGACAACAAGAACATGGTGTCAGATGATTAGTTCTTAATTTTTTTTTAATGCTATGTTTGTTCTTGATATTGCTTGTAGATATTCTCTTCATGCTATTATTTTTATTATTATTTTAATTTGAAGAAGCAGATATGAGATAACACAGTCAATAACAAGTAAAATCTTTTCTCTTACAGAAGACGGTCATAATCATTCTCTTGTATATATATGTACAAAACTGATGAACCCAGACGCCAAAACAAAACAAAACTGAAATCAACCTCACATTTTTGGACTCCTAACTAATTAATTAAGGGGAGAACACCCCATCAAAAGCAGCCAACCCAAGGGGGCTCTTCGGCTCAAAAACCTCAAGCTTTAAGATCGTCTTTTCATTAGAAAATAATGCAAGTTTTTGGAGCATTAATTACAACGAGTCATCTGCTTAGTTAAATTCTAAAAACCAATTTGAACTCAATCGAACACAAAGGAACGGTCAAATTTTTAAGGGAATACCTAGATCCGAGAGGTGGTTGAGAGCCTTGAGGCGGTTGAGGTAGCGGAGGAGGAGGCGGAGGAGGCGCGATTGGCGTCGGAAGCTCTGGGTTCGAGAGGCGATTGAGGGCCTTGAGGCGGTGGAGGAGGAGGCGGAGGAGGCTCTGGATTCGAGAGGCGGTTGAGGTGACTGGCAACGTAGGAGGAGGCGGAGGAGGAGGGATTGGGGTAGGGATTGAGGCGACGGAGGAGGAGGCAGAGGAGGAGGGATTGAGGCGGCGGAAGAGCTCAGAGACTCAGAGAGAGAAACGAAGGGATTTTTAGGGTTTTGTTTTGGGAATAAGGGCGGGTGGGTGGATATAGAATGCCCATTTAGCACCCGTTTAATTGGATGTAAAATGGACCCGTCTATTTAGACCCATTTAATTAAATGAGTGGGTTTTGAGCGGGCCAAATAATGGGTGGTCCAGATGAGTAAATGGGTATGGGCATAAATTAACTTCCCTATCGATAGAAAGGTGGGAAAGTATGTACATTTTTCCCGGAGAGGAGGATACATAAGTTTTTACTTTGAGGTTGCTACAAGCAATTTTCTCAAATAATAATAGGTAGATGACGAGGCAATGTCAACTATTTTTCTCATTTTGTGAGAATTTTAGGAGAAAGACAAAGACAGCACAATTAGGCCAAACCTCTCTGATGCAGAGATATACCTATTAAAGGGCTTGAAATCATAGGCTGCTTTGGAATCGGATGCTTTCTTCTTTTAGGCTTGAATCTCTCTTTCGTAAAACTAGGTGGGCCTAATTGAGAGGATGCTGCATCTATTGAATCACTCACAAAATGAGGTTCAGCAATATGGGCTTGGTTCATTATTGGATCAAACGAGTCTTCCCTTAATTTTAGGTCTTGATTATAGGGGCCTAATTGGACCGGGTTGATGAGTAGCCCAAACTTTTCCATGTTATTTTTGTCCAAAATAACCCTAGCATCTTTCCTTCTTCTTTCTCAGTTAATTTCATGCCGAAAAAAGTTTTCCGGAGGTCCACTACATCTAGTTATGACTTCATTACAAGAGGAACAGAATCAGAATGGCTCAATCGAATCACCTAGTCCCTCTAATTTCTCCTTTAAGGGCCTTGTTTGGTTCGCTGTTTTGAGCCGTGGAAACGTTTTTCTCCTCCTGACACCCGCTCCACATCGACAAAACCCATTCTAGGGTTTTCGTTTCCCAGCTTTGGTTCGCTTCTCCCCCTCGTCCCTCCAGCCGCGGAAATCCCCTCCACATCGGACTTTTTTCTTCGCCCTATTTCCTTCGAAAACGAGAGGAAATCGCCCCCGATCTGTACTATTGTCAGATCTCGGGTAAGGGGGGGGGGGACACAGTTGAGGGCTAGGGTCACCTCCTCTTTCCTTCGCTTTTTCACTCTTCGCGCCTTGGGTTCTCTTCGTGGCTTGCAGGAGTTCTCTTCGTGGCTTGCGGGGGTTCTCTTCGTGGCTTGCAGGAGTTCTAAACTGTTGATTTTGTCCGATCTCGGGATTTCGTGGCTTGCGGTAGTTCCTATTTGTTGGTGTTTTTGCTGGATTTTGCTAAAATTTGGGGTTTTTTGCTAGATTTCGTGGCTTGCTGGATTTTATCAGCGCCTTTATTGGGAAAATTTTGGGGTTTTTTGCCGACTTTGATCTTCCTGGAAACTGATTTCAGACCTAAGGTATGATTCTGAACTCAGAATTGATTTGTTAAAAATTTTGAATGATTTGAATTATTTAGGATGAAATTTTGCATTTTCTATAGTTATCTAGAAATTAACAGAAATTTATCTGAAAATATAATTGTAATTAACTAAAAATGTTACTGTAATTAACTAAAAATTATATTAATTATTATAAATATAATTGAAAAGAGAACAGAAATGAACTGACCATTATCTTAAATGGTCGTAAAAGAAACTGAAAATATTGATGAAAATATTAACTGAAAATTAACTTTAGATCTTGTTATGTGTCATTTAAGTTTTGATTATTGACATTGCATATGAATGTTTGGTAGGTATATTAATTATTTCAATTTGATTTTTGCATCGTAGATGGATGGTGATGGGGATTGTACCGATGAGCAAAGTGTTGTTAATATGGTTCAAGGTGCTGCACTATCCGTTCTTGTTATAATAATTACATTTATAAGGAGAATGCAAGCTAGACGTAAATCAATACGTAGTGGTCCAAGTGAGGAAAAAAAAAGACAAGAAGGGTCTAGAATTGAACATATAGAGCGTATTTATAATGGTTTTACTGATAGTTGTGTGAATTATATTAGAATGCGGAGTGGTGCTTTTGTTAAGCTAGTAAGTATAATGAGGAACAATAGGCTTCTAAAAGACTCAAGGAATATATCAGTGGAAGAACAACTTATCATGACACTGAATATTTTGGGTCATAAATCTAAAAATCGCATTGTGAGATCTCGTTTTATAAGATCAGGGGAGACAGCCAGTAGATAGTTCAACAAGGTTTTACAAGCAATTATCTGTTTGCGTGGACGCTACATGAGACAAGCCATCAATGATACTCCCCAAGAGATCGTTAACAACCAGCTATACTATTCTTATTTCTAGGTATATCTACATTTTAACCATAATTACATGTATAAGCAATGAAAATAAATGATAACTTAGTAATGTGATACACGTATTATAGGATTGCATTGGTATGATAGATGGGACTCATGTTGATGCAATGCTTCCGATTAATCTTGTTGCACGATTTCGAGGCCGCAAAGGTGTTACACAGAATGTGCTTGCAGCTTGCACCCCAGACAAATTGTTCACATGTATCTTAGCAGGTTGGGAGGGGTCTGCAAATGATTTTAGGATTCTCCAGGATGCATTATCTAGACCACAGCCATATGGATTGAAAGTCTGATGGTAATTATATAAAAATTTAACTTATACTATTTTAAATTTAATATGCAAAATTGACTTCTTTAACAATTGTTTTAATAAAATTGTAGGCAAATACTATCTGTGTGATGCTGGGTACCCTACCATGCCAGGTTTCATATCTCCATACCGTGGTGTTCGATATCATTTGAAAGAACATTCGGGTAAAACACCTAAGAATAGAAGGGAATTATTCAATTTAAGACATTCTTCTTTGAGGTCTAAGATTGAATCTGCATTTGGCACATTGAAGAATCGTTTTAAGATTTTGTGTGCTAAGCCGCATTATCCATTTCCTACACAAGTAGATATCGTATTGGCATGCACGATACTTCATAATTTCATCGCAACTGTTGACCCAAGCGATGAACTACTCAGCAAGTCCGAAATTGATGAAGATATTGATGGTGAGGTGACAAATAAGAATGATAATAATTTAGTTGATTTTACTCAGACTCAAACCCAAAGCGAACAAACTAAATCAAGAAATGAGTGGAAGACCCTTAGAGATAACATTGCTTGGGCGATGTGGGTGGACTATTGTGATAAGTATAATCATGGTGTTACTACTGAGACTTAATTCTCATATTTGTTGTACTATTTATGCTCATGTATGTAGTGACAATTTGATGGTTTGTCCACTTTTTAGATTTTGCTTTTCATTCATGTATTCATGTTCTTATATTTTGCTTTGTAATATCTTTCATGTATTCATGTTCTTATATTTTGCTTTGCAATATCTTTCATGTACTCAATTTGTTCTTATTGACTTAATTAGTGATGGCTGATAATACATCATTGAACGAGAAATATAGTCATAAAGGCAAGGGTGTAGCGCCATCTCAGCCTCCACCCTATCAACCCCCTTAGTCATTGCATCAAGGCAATAGTGGGTATTTTCCTTTTCAGCAGTCATACTTTGGGCAACCACCTCATGCATTTCCTAACATGCCATTCCATGATGACAGTTACTTCCCGATGCACCCTTATTTTGGGTCATACACGAGCATGCTAAGTTCTCCTACTTTGCCTACACAATTCCATAGTCCTAATATTAGTGGGGTACAACTTTCTCCCACTAGTGGTTATGGCTCAACTCCCGAATCAGGTTCCAAACGGGTGCTCATAGAAGGAGGGGAAGAAACATCACCAAATCCAAAGAAGAGGAGGAAAAACACCTTAACAAATAAAAAAATAGTGAGACTGGAGGTCTTAAAGGTAACAAACATATGTTTTGAGATTCCCGTTACGATGATGAGCTCATTCCATTTCTTGCCGACATGGTAAGAAAGGGTTACAAACCCGACAAAAGCTTTAAGAGAACCGCTTTTCATATGGCTTCCCAACATATTAATGAGAAGTTTAACACATTATTCAAGTGGGAAAATGTCATGAACCGCATCAAAACTTTGCGTACGACATGTCGTAATCTTAGTGGTGCCGGTTGGGATGAAAGCACCAAGACTGTCATCATGGATCCTGAATGTTTGGATAGGTGGATTGAGGTACATAAACTATTTTTACATAACCCTTGATTACTTATCTTATTTACATGTTTTCATTGAATTAATTCAATTATACTTTTCAGGACAAGAGCTTTAAGAATGCTAAACTTAGACAATATGTCAATAAACCCTTGACTCACTACGATGATCTTTCCCTTATCATCGGGGATGATCAAGCTAGAGGGGAATTTGCATGTGATGCTTGGAAAAAATTTAGTCGTAGTGAGTCCATAAATCTTGGAGATGATGCTGACTCGCCTTTACCTGCCTCACAATCCCCTCAAGTACACATTTTAGATAAGGAGGACACTCCTCCGCCTAAGGAAACACCCGCCATATCAAGTTCTCAAGCAAAGGTATGTGTTGCTAAGGGAAAGGCTCGTAGGAACAACCTAGAAGATGAGCTCATGTTAAAAATGGTGGATAAGATAGATGTATTTAGCGCAAACATAAAGTGTGTAAATATGCATTGGACCGAGAAGTTATCCACGATCATATATGCTCATTTACAAGACTTTAGTGTTGAAAAGCTAGATACATACTACCGACACTTATATTTGAATGAGCATGAAGCAAGACTATTTATGGGCATATCATTGGTTGGTCAAAAAGAGATGATTGCTACCTTTCTCAACAAAGGGGGTTGAAGACCGATAGAAGAAGTCTCTACGTGGTATTTTTTGATTCTCATTTCTAACATACTTGTGAAATCCACTTACTTTTGGTGATAATGTTTTTATTGTGTTTGTGGAACATTATGATGATGGAACATATTGTTGTAATATGTAGTAAGTATTTATTTGCTTCCATTTTGTAATATTTATCTTCTATGATTAATATCATTTTGTGGAATACTAACTTTTGTAATTGAATTTGTGAATGCAGGATATTTCCTAAGATGCAAGCAACCTACAATGTGTACACGTTGTACTGGATGGCTATTGCTCTGGGGCATTTAGGTATTTGGTTTTCATTGGTGATTTTTTTATTTTTAGGCTATGATGATTGTCAATTTTTCTGAGATTAGCAACCTGCAATATCTATTGATATTGCATTGGATGGCTAACAATGATGATATTGACCAAGTTCTGAGCCCTAAGCTAAACACAATATGTGATCGGGATTGTTGGTATTTGTTGTTGTTGGTTGTTGTTGGTTGTTGGTTGGTCTGGTTGTTGGTTGGTCTGGTTGGTGGTTGTTGTTGTTGGTTGTTGCTGG
>BQKN01055510.1:0-16512 GCA_022839385.1 Asparagus kiusianus | reverse complement strand
AATCATAATAAAATTTCAATGAGCAAGAAAGTTCACTATATTAACCAAAAGAGTTCAAACAAAACAGCGTAAAAAGAAATGTTTTCAAGATTACAATAACTTGTAATGGCGAAGTTCATCTTCTAATTGGGAAAGCTTTGTGGCATAAGCCAGTTCAAGCTCAGGTATCAGATTGGCTTTAAACTTCCTTTCATCGATGCTTTGAATTCTGGCCATCTCTTGTTCCTTGTCAGCGAAAATCTTGTCCTGAAGATTCAGCTGTCGGAGTGTATCCACCTCAGCTCGGGTTACCTCCGCTAGATCAGATTCCAAAGTCTCACAAGCATCCCTAGCTTTGGAAAGTCGCTCCTCTAATTGGGCTATCTCTGCTCGACGTGATTCCAAGTCACGATACAGGTCTGTCTTAATTTGTGTCTTCGTGACGGCGCTCACCCGGAGTTGATTAATGCGAGTTCTCAGCATTTGAAGTTCAGATTCAGCGGATTTTTGAGAATCACGCCACGCCTGCAATTTCAGATCCATTTGGGAAGCAATGTACGAAGACGCACCACTAACACGAAAGCTCTACAACCGTTCGATATGTTGTCTAAGATCGACCAAGTAAGCGTCAAGTGAGTCGGATAATTCAGTGCATCCATGTGCTCTAATTCCGGATACATGATGATCAAGAGATTTCTTGAAAGGTTCAAAGGATGAACCTTTAAAGAGAATTTGATCAATCACGATGTTTAAGAAAGTGACAAAGCTTTGGACGTCAGCGCAAATGACGATTTTGTCTGGATCTTCATCCGCCAATAAAGCTTGAATGCGATCAGACAATGGTAAAGAAGCTACAAAATGAACAGATGAAAAGAATTTAAGATATACAAGCCTGTGTATAACAGCGAACGGAAGCATATTAAGTTCGTTAGAGAATATCATGATTGAGTTACCTTGGCTTGGCAAGACTACAGCGGGTTCTACAACAACTGCGGCTTGCTCAGAAATGACACTCGGCTGTTGATCAACTACTTCAGATATTGGTTCATCTGAAGCCCCTAATGACTCTGGATCCGGAGCTATAAATCCGTGAGGGACAATTTCTATAAAAGAGAAAGGGATGAATCAGTATTCTACTCTATTAATTTGATTCCGAAATGCATCAAAGATGAGACGTACCAAGTTGAGGTGAAGTTACGGGAGGTTTCTCTTCTACGGTAACCTTCGACCCTCCCTCTTCATGAACAGCCGAGGTTGGATCGGAAGTTATAACGGGTTCAACTTCGACAACGTCAAAAATTGGAGGAACAGTAGTTGGTGGTTCAACTGCAGCTGGAGGACCTACCAAAAGTATAAAACCCAAGCCTTTAGGTTGATCACATTCACCAACGACGGTAGATGCATCAACTTCACTTGTTGGTCCTACGTCTAAAAATCTTATTTCAGTCATAAAAAAAATGATGACGAGAAATACAACTTAATTAAGGGTTTAAGTCCGAAAGTACATACCTCCTGATGTACCTACTTCAGCTGAATCAACTCGAGTAGTTGGTCCTGCAGTAGTAGAGGGAGCCGGAGCTGACAGTATATCGGAGATTTTCTGGTGTGCCTCATCGGAGATATCAAGATCAAAATCACGTTCATCAAAATCTCCGATACTCATATTATAGGTAAGTTCTGTGTCTCTCGGTTCATTGGCAGGCACGTCTGTTAAGCGGAGGGGTCCGTCAATACATATGCAAGGAATATAAGGGAGTCAAGACAAACAAAACCAAGATTACCTTCAACAGCGGGCATAGGTTCAACGGCGCTACTACTCATACTCACCTCCTTTAGTTTGACTAAAAGAAGATACAGCGCACAAGTTAGTAGAAGAGGAACACGTTCCGATTCATCTATTTTCCGAAAATATCCTCCAAATGAAGAAACACATGTACCTGTCTCGGTAGTTGGAGAGGTTGGTGCAACAACCGGAGGAATGATGGCGTCCACATTGATGGGTCCTTCACTCATTGCTTGGTGTACTTGCTGAGTGAAGCCGGATTCATCAACGTCCATCAAACCTGGAGAAGAGGATTCTGGCATGATTTCCCCTTCTTCTTCTGGCTCAACCACAATAATGAAAAGAATGAATAAAATTCTAACTTCAAAAGATAAGGTGACGAAGAAGAAACGATAGAGAAAGTTTACCTCTCTCATCAACTGGAAGGTTTGGGAGGATTTCCTCTTCGCGTAAAGGAGAAAGCCTACGTTGCCGATGAGCAGCCTTCTTAATCCTCTTTGACGAACGAATATCCCCGGAAGCTTCTAAACTTTCATGACGAAATTTGGACCGCAGCTCAGTTCCTTGAGCAGGGCGAGGTTGAACTTCAGAAGGAGTAGAAGATCGGGATCGTTTTTTGTTAATAAGCGGGGCAACGTATTCTTCTTCTTCTGTTTCTTCCTCCCCCTCAGGCCATCTGACGGTCATCTGGTTGGAAGTTGATAAAGGAATATTCTGCTCTTTCATTCGAATACCTCCTGAAGGAACACTGGGCGGATGAGGTGAAGAAGCCCGACGGGTTCGGTGAGCCACAGGAGAAGAAGGAATGTCGGCCTCTCCTCCACCTTGTGTTTCATCCTCCTCACTGGAAGTGTCAAAGTCGTCGCTTCCCTCAGAATCAATTGCTTGTTTTCCTTTGCTGGAAGACGTAGCGGGCTCCTTTCCTTTTCCAGATACAATTCTCCGAACCACAGCTTCAGATTCTAGTTCGGAAATCTTTTTCTTTGGGACAGGAGTGTTGGCAGCTAAGACCCATCGACAATAAAGAAAAGTCAAAAGAATGTCGGGTTCAGCGACAGGCAAGCTAAATTGAGCTCCTGTACATCCAGCAACATTTCAAAACCAAGCTCGCACTCCATCAATGAGGCCTCCGCAGTTTATCAACCACTTATTGGAATTCCCAACGTACAGTTGATCATAGCCGAATTGTCGCGCAAAACGACAAGGAAAATAAGGCTCAATCCTGCAGAGATTCTTCGATCGGAAAACATTATAACCTGGTCGAATGTTCATAAGCCAATGAAAGCTACCCGTGTCGAGAGAAGTCCTGTTGGCCCCAGGTATTTCCTCATCAACGAGTGTGTCATTATATGCGCCGGAAAATCGAGGGAAACATTTGTAGAATTCCCAGCACTTGGCATTCTTGAACTGCTTCACTCGTTCGGCCCACGATCGGGAAGGATATAACCACTTACATCCTTCTAAAAGTTGTAGTAAAGGGATCTCTGGATCAGACACGTCGGGTGCTGACATCATGTCTGACCGATGGAGAACTAGCCACGTCATTAAATATGTGTAGGGTAACTCAACACTTGACAAAGGAATCTTGGTTGAAGGCTCCGCACCCACTTTTGTAAAAGTTTTGGCTAAAATACGCAAACCGCTATGAAGGGCAGCAATCATGGCGGAGAGAAGAGATAACCTACCTCCGACGGCTAATTGTACGGCGGGGAAAAGAACTTCAAGAGGAAGCGCCTCAGAAGATTGATGCGGCACTACACATTTCTTTAGCCATATGGCCAGATAACCAGAAAGAAGAGTCGCAGGCTTCATTCTCTTGGTGGATTGTCATAAGAAAGTACTGAACTTGGTGCCTCTAAGAAAACCGTCCTCAGACGACTCAGTTCTATAAGATTGAGTGTTAATCTTCGTAATCAGACCATTAACTTCAGAAGGAGTCAGAATTGGTGATTCACAGACAGCTTCACCAGTCGAACTCTCGAGATTCTGAAACAAGTAGTCGGCAAACTGTTTCAAACTGACCCGAGCAGCTTTCTTACTCTTTACTTCGATCTTGGCTATCGCTATTTGGTAGTGACAAGTCAATTCCCAAAGAATATCATAAGCAGGAGAGCCAGCCTTCTTCATCGCCATGAGTCGACGATTGTTGGGAAAATATTCTTGATAAGGAGTATTCCCCAATGGCAATCCGGATACCTTCATCATTTCATGGAGTGGAAGCCCTAACTCCCCATACTTGGTAAGAAATGTATTGGTCTCCGGAATATAAGATTCGAATAAGGCGAGGAAGTGATCTACACTTACGGGGAGACCATACATGCTGGCTCGAATCGGAACGTGTAATCCCAAGTTCTTTAACTCTTGATCCCAACGATTGAGTACGTAGTCAGTCATCCTAGCCCACCATCTGTCCTTAAGAGAGTGAACCCATCCATAACACCTGAATCTTGGAATGGGAAGTTCTCGGCCAACCCGAGCAAGTCTATTCTTTAATGTATTGGCCTTGGTCATCAGTTCGTTCTGGGGTCCGCTATCCGGTCCAAGTATTCCCGGGTGGAGACCACGAATATTATGCCTACTGAGGGAGCCAGGAGCACTAATATCTCTACCAATGAATCCACAATGGATGTGCTCATGGTCTTCCGTCAGATGCCATGTCATTTTTCTCCGAACAGCCAAATTCCTTAACTGCAGAAGTGAATATTGTCGAGAAAATGGAGGAAGGAATAAAAAAGCACCTTCGGGATCGTTCAACCAGATTTCAGGGCCACGGCAAATATTGTCTGGATCTTTTATCGAATCTCCGAATAGATAATCAGGCTTCTTTAACGGTTCGGTAGAATCTCTAATTGGAGTTAAGGGTGAGTCGGTCAACAAAGCACGCAGAATGCAACGGCTTCCTTCACGGATTAATTCGGGAACGCTGTCATCACGATCCTCATTAAACTGACGGGCCTCTCTAACCACGAACTCACCGCTGAATGAGGCGTGAAGAGTACCACTCTGTCCAGGATCTTCTCTATTAGAGAAGGCTACAGAAGGAAAAGGGACTGCAAGAAGAAGATTTGAAGACATGGTTAACAAGACCAAAACATTCACGCTAAGTGACCGCGACACTTGTTACTGCCGTGTGTTACCGCGGCAGCGTACACTGCCGTGCTCAACCGCGGCAGTACGAGATGCCGCGGTAACTGACGACGATCCAGAATTCAAAAAAAAGAACGAGGTTTTGAGCCAAGTTCATAATTTTGACTGTGGTACCTATCTTGATCGAGCAAGATATGTATTTTGCAGCGTCAATCCTCTCGATGGAGGATGTCAACTCTTCCCGGATGCCCCTCAAAGGGGGCAAACGAGGATATACAGACAGAAAACAGTGATTTTGAAAAGGGAAAATGGTGAAAACTCACCCCCAAAGGAAGGAACGGCAGCCTCAACCTCCTCAGGTGCTGATGCCGTCGATTTCCCCTTCGAACCACGGGTTTTCTTGGGTGACATAGTGAAAACAGTCTGAAAACAAGGATGAATTAGGGTTTTCATGAGATCCCAAATAAAAGAACGAAATCAAACCCTAAAACACGATATAAGGGTGCGGTTCTCACCCGAGGTTTGGATGAAATCAAGTTGATCAAAGGAAAGCGTCAAAATCAAGAGAAGTCTGAAAACCCTAGATTTCGTTCAAAGGAGGATCACCAAAATTCGAAGAGGTGGAGAAGGGAAAAGCCAAGAAATCCTTTTATAGGATGTTTGAAGAGGAATCGAACTCAAAACAGCGGGTAAAATGACCCGAGATGGCCCAAATCGACCTTATAAAACCGACTGGGCGAAACGCTGCGCGGCACTACGTGTTGTCGCGCTCAAGCGCGGCACTATGTGTTGTCGCGATAGGGCGCGGCAATACATACTGTCGCGGCTGATGAAGATGTGTATACATAATGACCCCTTGGGCATTTGAACACATACATCTCTCATGGTATTTGGAATACATACATGAACACTCCGATGAGTACATGAGTATAAACTGCATCTCCTTGAACCTCCCAATGGGTATATGAGGTTAAACTATTTCCCGAACACTCCAATGAGTATACGAGTATAAACTGCTTCTCCAATTCTCAACAACGGTTCCAATTCAAGACTTCGACAAAGGCCATGCGATGAACGCAGCGCCGGAAAAATCTTAGCTATTCTACAAAGCACTGAGTAGGCTAAAAGATGAAGAAGTCAAGGATGGAAGCCATTCATAGACCATTCTACGCAATTTCCTCAACAAAGAACTGGAGAAATTGCAGGGAAAATCTTATCATATCCAAAGTGTCCCAGACTCCTCTCTAAAGAAATGATGAGTCTGAGATACTTTGGAGGGGGTATCTGTAGGCGTCAAAAAAATACTTACAGACATCCAAATACCAGTCAGAACAACATGGAAGAACAATTTACACGTCATCAAACAACACATGCTAGCGCGGCAGGGCATAGTGCCGCGGCTAAGGCGCGGCAGGATAGAATGTCGCGGCCAAAGCGCGGCGACCCATAGTGCCGCGGCGAAGGCGCGGCAGCATACAGTGTCGCGGCTCGAGCGCTACAACCTAAGGTGCCGCGGCTGTTTTATAGGAGTGTTGTGACGGTTACGGGACAGTTATACAATGGTTTCTGAAGTCCACGTGGCGATATATCAGAAATAGAACGTGTGCTGACGTGAAAAAGCTGTTAAACCACGTAAAAAAGTGGTTAAAGATCGTGGGAGAGCGGTTTCAAGCACGAGGGAACGTGCTGGTAACTACCTCTTCGGCCGCGGCAGCCTATACTGCCGCGCCAATAGCCGCGGCAGTGTAGACTGCAGCGGCCAAAGAGTAAACACTTGGGCAGTTATTTCACCCCATATTCGCTGTGGTGCACTTCTACCCCTATAAATACCCCCCTATACACGAAATAAAGGAGAGAGAGCAGATTGGAGCAAAAGAGACTTGAGCTTTTGGAGATTTTGAGGAAGAAAGAGAGAATTTTCACCCTTTGATAAGCATCATTCGGTGATTCCTAGAGATCTTGCTCAGACTTGATCTTTGGAAGAGTGAATATCTTACATCGATAAGATACTCGCTTCAAATCCATACTTCGATAAACGAAGGAAGGATATCAAAACAACCTTACGATCTTCGAATCGGTGGTCCACGAGCCAAAGCACTCCCGGCACAGGCAAAGTCCCACAAAACAGGAGTTGATAAACAATTTCTGTGTTATTTTCTTCAAGAGTTGTAATTTTCCATATTTTCGTTGTAATTTCTTTGTAATCAAAAGAAGGTTAGTAGAAATGGCAATGGAATCAACTTTTGTCGGAAACACACACGTTAATTGGAGGTGGCTGGTGAGAGCACGAGACACAGTTGGTTCGCCATTTCGGTTCATGCACTTGTCGGCGTCAGATAATCCTCTTAGACTCGGATAACGATGTTCGTCATCTTCTCTCTGTCTCGAGCTATGTGCGGAAGCTTATAGGTATTTTAGACTACAGATACCCCCTCCAAAGTATTTCAGACTCATTCATTTATAGAGGAGTCTGGAATGCATTGGATAATATAGGCTCTTTCTTCAATCTTGTAGAGGGACCTGTGTACTGCTTTAGTTCTTAACTTCTTCAGCCTTAAGTCTATTCAGTGTTTTGTCGAATAGATGAAGTTCTTCCGGCGCTGCGTTTATCATCTGACCGTTGTCAAAATC
The DNA here is from genome assembly GCA_022839385.1 of Asparagus kiusianus. Lineage (NCBI taxonomy): Eukaryota > Viridiplantae > Streptophyta > Magnoliopsida > Asparagales > Asparagaceae > Asparagus > Asparagus kiusianus. Next base: position 9,032 of record BQKN01055510.1, on the reverse strand, counting down.
TTGAACTGAAGTTGATGCGTAAGTTTTTGAATCTAGCTCGTGTCATTGAGTTGACTTTGAACTGATCATCTTCGTCAGAAATTCAGATCTGAATGCAATTTGTAGGCGTATAAAATTGCCTATAGGTCCCACAATACAGCTCGACGACGCTAATTCGACCAAATCGACCATCGGGCGACGTATCCAAACAAGACCGTTAGCTCGCCAACGCCGAAGCCAAGCCATACGCAACGGAGCAGGTTAACGAGGCGACGAAGCCAACAAATCGCACCCAAGCATTGGAACGCATCCACTCGCATGCGGAATCAAACCAACGTTTCGGGGAATCACCGAGTCATCTAAACAAGAGCGAACTCGGTGATATAACGATCGAATCAAGATCAATTCCGGACTCGAACTCAGAAGCGGATTAACTGCCATATTTGGAATCAAGTAAACAAGTCGATTCCAGATCAAGTCAACCACAAACCAAATCAAATCTGAACAATGGAGAACCGGAAACACCGGAAAACGACGAAACACGACACACCCGGGGACTCGGCCTGAACCGAGCCAACCCGGGGTGGCTCGGCATGAGCCGAGCCACCCTAAGGTGGCCGGGTGTTCTCCCCCTCTCCCCTTGTGTGTTGTGTACACGTGCATACGAGCACAGTGAGAGGCTATAAATAGAGGAGGGGTTCTTCATTTTCAAAGGTTGGATTTTGGAGGGTCGAAGCTCTGCCGGATTGGAATCTCAGATCTAAAAAAGATTGGAGCCTTAGGAGATTGAAGGCTTGGACTTTGAGATCCGGTGCTCGACGATCATCCACGCCAAACAAGGCAAGAGTTCGAGAGGGAGCGGATCTAAGATCTACACGATTTTCCTCCGGATCTAAGCTTGGTTCTTAGATCCCGAGAAGAGTCTCGAATTCACTTGGTCGATTTCGACACTTGGGCTACTATTTCCTTGGTGAATTAGTACCCCACTCGACTATTATTTCCTTCGTGAGATAATACCCGTCATATCGTGTAGATCCGACCGGATCGAGATCACGCGGTGGTCCACGGCAAATAACCCCGGCGCAGGCAAAGAACCCACGCAAGCGAGGGACCATAAAATAGGAAACTCGTGATTTGTTCAGAGAGAATTGTAATTTTTATTTCTTTTTTTTAATTTTTCATTGTAACCGGATCTTATAAAAAGACCGGATTTCTGTAATCGATAAACTATTACGAAAGTGGACAATGGAATCAATGAAGAAGAACACAAATTTTCCCGCGAACACAATTGAACTCCCTGGAATCATCCTTTTCCTTATTTTGGTAAAATTATCGATGTGTTGACCGGCATCGACCTTTACTGTAACGCGTTGTCTAGCCTTTGGTTGTAACGCGTTGACCGGCGTTAACACAGTTTATACTCGTACGTTTGCTGAAGTCTACACAGTTTAAGCTATTAAGGCGTTGGAGCGTGGCGGTCCTAAATTTTGGGCTGCAGGACCAACTATTAAAGTTGTTTTGTCTGCAGATATGGATCTTATCCCGAAGTCTTTGGATGCTTAAGTCACGAGACCAACTAATGAAGCTGATGCGTCAATGACTCGCATTTATAGAATTTTTGGTAAATTCTCAGCCATCAACAGGTTTGATTAGCATTTACCGACTACCGTTTGAATCGGGCTAGCATGCAGATTGTTTAAATCCGCTCCGCATGTAACGTTATGCTAAAAGAGTTAATTCTTTTAGTGCTACGATATTAAATACGTAGACTTCGTCTTTCTCACGGGAATAAACTACCCGGCAATGTGTGTTAGACATAGACTTAGAATTTTTGGTAAATCCTCAGTCATCAACGGATTTGACGTGCCTTTACTAATTACCGTTTGAATCGGGATTGCATGCGGATTGTTTAAGTCCGTTCCACATGTGATGTTGTGCTAAAAGAGTTAACTCTTTTAGTGCTATGATATTGAATACGTAGATTTTGTCTTTCTTACGGGAATAGACTACCCGGTAATGTGTGTTAGACGCTGACTTACCCCTACTTAGGCTTCGGGATGAAAGTCTCCAGACTTGGATTCCGATGTTTTCTTCAATCGGTGAAAGACTAAACCGGCAATGCGTGTTAGGCATTGACTTATCCCTTTTTAGGATCCGGGATAAAATTCCTCGCGGGTGTGAAGCAAGGAATTTGGTGTTATGAATAACAACCTGCCACAAAATCGAATATGTGGGCTTTTATCTTTTTTACGGTCAAAGACTAACCGGCAACGCGTGTTAGGCACTGAGTTATCCCTACTTAGGCTTCGGGATAAACTTCTCCAGATTTGGATTCTGGTGTCTTCTTCAATCGGTGAAAGACTAAATCGACAATGCGTGTTAGGCGTTGATTTATCCCTTCTTAGGAATCGGAATAAAACTCCATGTGTGTGTGAAGCACGGATTTTAGTGTTATGAATAACCATCTGCCACAATGTCGAATATGTGGGTTTTTTTCCTTTTTACGGTCAAAGACTAACCGGCAATGCGTGTTAGGCGCTGACTTATCCCTACTTAGGCTTCGGGATAAAATTTCCCGCGCGTGTAAGACACGTATTATGGTGTTATTAATAACAACATACCACAATGTCGGATATGTGTGCTTTTGTCATTTTTACGATCAAAGACTAACCGGTAACGCATGTTAGGCGCTGACTTATCCCTACTTAGGCTTCGGGATAAAATTCCCCGAGCGTGTAAGACACGGATTATGGTGTTAAATGATAGTGTCTTCTTTTGGGGTAAAGACGAACCCAAAATAGGAGAGGAAAAATTTTATATTCTATCTCCTAAAACCGAAGAGGAAGAATTTTATATTCTTTCTCCAATTGCCAAGGAAACTCGAAGTGGGATCTCCACCCTAAGAATCCGGAAAGGTAAAACTAGGATTGGTTGCTTAATCCAAGAAAAGAATTCCTTATTTATTGAGGTGAAATTCTAATTTCGGTCCTAACTTTTATAGGTTTGGCCGAATAGAAAAATATGGAAGTCTTTTGTTTATCGAAAGAGGCATTCCGGTCTTGGTCCTAACCATCTAGAGGTTTGACCAAGTGAGGTTGGAGGCAATCCTAACTTTTATAGATTTGATTGCTCAAATTGAAAGTGGACCTCTCGTTCATGGAAGGAATCGAGAGGGGATTTTGATTGTGGTCCTAACTATTTAAAGATTTGACCAAGATAGGAATTTGAGACGACCCTAACTGTTTAAAGGTTTGATCATTCAATTTGTGGACCTTTCGCGAAACAGGACAATTTTAATTAGGTTGACAGAAACTTCTATATTGAAACAAAAAACAAGCACAAGACCATGAATGCAAGAGATTACGCAGCTAGCTAGACACTCTGCAGAAATTAATTGTTTTGGTAAAATCAGTGCCTTATAAACGTTTGTGATGCTCGTGCTACCGCAGTACCATATTTGGATGTGGTAAGGAACAATACATCGCTCTCATTTCCTTCCACCACCCATGTATATTGAAAAATATTATCTTTGATTTCTTTTTTTTTAAGTAGAACTATAATAAATAGACTTCACTTAGTCAATAGACTGTACAGTGATAAATGTAGAAATTAGTCAGGCTAACATCTGCGCATGTAGGTCACATCTTAATTTACACTAACTTATACTACTTGGTAGTATAAGGACTCGCACATTTTATACAGAATAAAGGCACACAGATCAACTCTTATTGCAATTAGGGATACTTGTATTTTAGAGTACTAAATTAATACACTGATTGCCCCTTCTCCATATTGACTGGCCTCGTCTACACCCCAACCTCGTACGAGGTCTTCTTGTGGAAGAATCAGAAAAATCAGATTTTCTGGCATAAGTCGACTCATGCACAAGGCTAAGTCGACTTATGGTAAGTCGACTTGTCAGTGTGCACGAGTCGACTTACGATCTGCACTGGAGTTATGTTTTTTCGCTCTGTCAAGTCGACTTATAGAACCTGATAAGTCGACTTACGAAGTCCTCTCCAGTTGTTGTTTCTCTCTCTGCCAAGTCGACTTGTGGTGACTGTTAAGTCGACTTGTGACGGGTTTTTTGCATATTCAGGTTTCCTATTTGCAGTCTGATTGGGGTTTTGTTTTGATATAAATAGGGAAACGATTTGTTAGGGTTTTTAATCAGAGATTGAGGAATCTTTTGAGCATTGTGAGAGGGAGATATTGTGAGCAAGGTGAGATCTTTGGTTGAGGGTTATTTTGAGAGAATTTGTGTGATTGTAACCCTTTGTATTCTCCTTGATTTAGTGAAATCTCACCATCCTCTTCCCGTGGACGTAGGCAACTTGCCGAACCACGTATATCTCTGTTTTTGGATTGATTTGTCGTATTAGGCTTGGTTTGTGCAAGTGTTTGGTTCTCTTCTACTCGTGATCACAGGTTCGTTGTGTGTGCGTGCAACGCTTCCGCATAGGCGCACGACAAGTGGTATCAGAGCCCAGATTCAGATCTAGGGTTTTGGATTAGGTGGAGGAAGATTCAGTTTGAAGCTTGGTTCTTGGAGTTCTAGGCTTTGGTGGAGTTAGGGTTTGAAGTTGCCGTTGGAGATCTCGCTTTCCTCGTGTGGTTAGGAGTTCTATTTGGAATCCAATCTAGGGTTCAGTTGGGTAATTTCTTATTCTTTTCAAAGTTTAGATCTTTCTCTACAATTTGGAATTTGTGATTATGAGTGAAGAAGTTGGTGAAAGCAGCAAGATGGCAAGCACAGTTCAAGTGGGTTTTCAGAACACTAAGATTAGTGTAGTGAAATATGACGGCAAGATCAATTTTGGTTTGTGGATGAGCGACGTACAGGATGCGCTTAATGCTCAAAATTTGGAGGAGACCATCATGGTCGATGTGAGGCCACCTAAATATGAAGAGGCGATATAAGATAAGATGAATCGAAATGCTTGCGGGGTGATCAGGTCTTGTTTGGAACAGGAGCTGAAATACGATGTGATTAGGGTGACGTCTACGATGAAGATGTGGGAAATTCTCAACAACAAGTATCTCACGAAGAGTGTTGAGAACAGGTTGCACTTGCTGCGAAGATTATTCAGATTCCAGATGTCCCGAGGCACCTCGCTTACGGCTCATGTGAACAACTATACTAAGTTGTTGTCGGACTTGGCGAACGTGGATGAGAAGATCACAGATGAGTACAAGGCTATTATTCTTTTGGGATCCTTACCAGATGAGGAGTATGATACCTTCGTGCTTACATTGCTGAACGGGAGATATTCTATCACTTATAGTGAAGTGACTAACGCATTGACGAACTACGATTTGAGGAGGAAGGATAAGGAGACTTCCCGCGCTAGTACTTCAGGAGAGGCCTTGTTGACGAGAGGTAGAAGCTCATATCAGAAAGGTGAAAATAGAGGGAGGTCAAAGTCAAGAGGTCGTCACCAGCTTGGAAAGAACCAATGTGCATTCTGCAAGGAGCAGGGACATTGGAAGAGAGATTGCCCGAAAGTCAAAGAAAAGGAGAATAGCAAGAATAAGGGCCCGAAGGCCAATGAGGTGAATGTTGCTAGCGGCAATGATTCCGATGATTCGAGTTTTTCTCTTTTGATTACTCCGGAGGTGAACCATTTGGATGCATCAGAGTGGATGATTGATTCTGGCGCTACTTATCATGTGACTCCTAGGCGAGATTGGTTCTCATTATTTGAGAGACTCGATGGGGGTGTTGTGATCATGGGAAATGATTAATCCTGTGGCATTCGTGGGATAGGTACCGTGAGGATTCGGATGCACGATAGAGTAGTCCGTGAGTTGAAGGAGGTGAGATTCGTTCCTTAACTTAAGAAGAATCTTAACTCAGTTGGGGCTTTAGAGGCAAAGGGATTCAGGGTGACCTTTGAGGATGCTGTAGCGAAGGTTACTAAGGGATCTTTGGTGGTGATGAAGGGAGTCCATAGTCATAACCTATACTATCTGAAGGGGAGCACCGAGATTGGCCAGGTTGCTTCGGCGATTTCAGAGGCGGACATGAGCAGACTTTGGCACTACAGGCTAGGGCATACAGGTGAAAAGTCACTGCAGACATTGTGCAAGCAAGGGCTTTTGAAGGGAGCCAAGAGTGGTAAAGTGGATTTCTGTGACCACTGTGTACTTAGCAAGAAGACAAAGGTGAAGTTCGGGACGGTCATTCATAGGACGAGGGGTATCTTGGACTACGTGCACACAGATGTTTGGGGTCCCACCAAGACGGCATCACTTGGTGGTCGACATTGGTTCGTCACTTTCGTTGATAACTATTCTAGGCGATGTTGGGTGTACACCATGAAGCATAAGAGTGAAATCCTAAATTTGTTTGTGGAGTGGAAGAAGAGATTGGAACTGCAGACTGGGAGAAAGATCAAGACGTTGCGATCCGACAACGGCGACGAGTATACTTCAGACCCCTTTTTGCAACTATGTCGAGACGAGGGCATAGAGAGGCACTTCACAGTTAGTCATACACCGCAGCAGAATGGGGTGGCGGAGAGGTTAAATCGGTCTTTGCTGGAGAAGATTCGATGTTTATTGGCGCATAGTGGTTTGGAGAAGGTCTTTTGGGCTGAGGCACTTTCTTATGCGAGCCACCTCATTAATAGGCTGCCTTCATCTGCGATTGAGGGGAAGACCCCTATGGAGATGTGGTCGGGAGAGACAGCACATGACTATGACCAGCTTAAGGTATTTGGTTGCCCTGCATATTATCATGTTAGAACTGAAGTTGGAACCTTGAGCTAGGAAGGCCATATTTGTAGGATTCAAGCGTGGTGTCAAGGGATACAAGCTTTGGGATCCAGTTGATAAGAAGATTGTGCTGAGTAGGGACGTCACATTCGATGAGGCTTCTATCTTGAAGCTTCCCAGCTCTCATCAGGTGGAGAGCGACCCGACAGAGGAGATTTCGCAGGTGGTGGAGATTGATGCAGCTCCACAGAGTCCAGATAGTGCAGTATCCATTAGAGTGCCGACTGAGGTGACGCCAGGCGAGCACGACGATGATGCGGAGGATACGGGTACTCATGAGCAGGATCAGGGACCGACGGCTCAGGTTCAGGATTCTATTATGGCACAGAGACAGAGGAGAGACATACGAGTGCCAGCACGGTATGCCGACACAGTTGCATATGCACTTCCGGTGGAGAGTATCGATGAGATGGTACCTACTACTTTCAGAGAGGCCGAGCAGAGTTCAGAGGCTGTTGCGTGGCAGGTGGCTATGCAGGAGGAGATGGAGTCTCTTTACAAGAACGATACATGGGAGCTTGTTGAGCTTCCAAAGGGGCGGAAGGCAATTGGGTGCAAGTGGGTGTACACGAAGAAGGAGGGCATTGAGGGCACTCCAGTGAGATTCAAGGCTAGGTTGGTTGCGAAGGGCTATGCACAGGAGGAAGGTATTGATTACAATGAGGTTTTCTCTCCGGTGGTGAAGCATTCGTCGATTCGGATTTTGCTAGCTTTGGTGGCACAGTATGGTTTGGAGTTAGATCAGCTGGATGTGAAGACAGCATTTCTTCATGGTGATCTTGATGAAGAAATATATATGACTCAGCTATTGGGATTCCGAGCTGCAGGGAAAGACAAGTTGGTTTGCAGGTTAAAGAAATCGCTATACGGTTTGAAGCAGTCTCCTCGACAGTGGTATAGGCGATTCGATGGTTTTATGCTTGGTCATTCGTACACTCAGAGCCAGTTTGATCCTTGCGTGTATTTTTGCAAGTTGAGAGGAGGTGCGTACATTTATTTGTTGCTTTATGTCGATGACATGTTGGTTGCCTCCAGTTCCAGGTCAGCTATAGATGATTTGAAAGTTCAGCTTTCGAATGAGTTTGAGATGAAGGACTTGGGTGAGGCGAAGCACATTTTAGGGATGGAGATCGGCAGAGACATGGAGAAGGGCAGGATTTGTTTGACACAGGTGGCTTATTTGAAGAAGGTTCTACAGCGATTCCATGTTAGCATGGATACGAAGCCAGTTGGTGTACCGTTGGGAGCCCATTTGAAGCTTTCAGCTGGCCTTTCACCGAAGTCAGTTGAAGACCGTGAGTTGATGTCGAAGACTCCATATGAGAGCGCAGTTGGGAGCTTGATGTATGCGATGGTATGTACGAGGCCGGATTTGTCACAGGCGGTGAGCATGGTGTCGAGATACATGCACGATCCAGGAGTGGGTCATTGGAACGCCGTGAGATGGATTTTGAGGTACATTCTAGGTACGCTCAATGTTGGTTTGGTTTATGAGCGGGACACTACAGGTGGGCAGCTATGCATTGGCTATGTTGATTCGGATTATGCCGGGGATTTGGATAAGCGCCGGTCTACTACGGGGTATGTGTTCACTTTGACCCGTGCGCCGGTGTGTTGGAGATGCACCTTACAGTCTACGGTGGCTTTGTCTACGACGGAGGCAGAGTATATGGCAGTTACAGAGGCTGTGAAGGAGGCTATTTGGCTTCGAGGACTTTTGGAGGAACTTGGTATATCGCAGCGATCCGTCACTATTCATTGTGATAGCATGAATGCTATATATTTGGCGAAAAATCAGGTTTTTCATGCGAGGACGAAGCACATTGATGTTCGTTATCACTTCGTTCGGGATGTTCTTAAAGACGGCGATGTGGAGATTGTGAAGGTCCACGCGAAGGATAATCCGGCGGATATGCTCACAAAGGTGGTTCCAAGCAACAAGTTTGATCATTGCAGAAACTTGTTGAATATTTGTGATTGTTGAGGCCGTTGGCGGCCATTTGGATGAACTACGGGCGGCTTGATCCCTTGGGAGAGGGGGTACGTAGGCAACCATGATGGTGCAGCCGTATTTGGAGAGACGACACAGTGATGCTCTTGGTTTGGTGTCGGCTCAGTTTTGGCAAAATTCGCCGAGGTGGAGAATTGTGAAAGAATCAGAAAAACCAGATTTTCTGGCATAAGTCGACTCATGCACAAGGCTAAGTCGACTTATGGTAAGTCGACTTATCAGTGTGCACGAGTCGACTTACGATCTGCACTGGAGTTATGTTTTT
>BQKN01055508.1:4634-15173 GCA_022839385.1 Asparagus kiusianus | reverse complement strand
GGGGTGTCTCACATCAGCCCCCCCTCTCCTTTTGGCTATAAATAGCCCCATTGGCCTCCTTTGTGAAGGGCTCTTGATTTTTGGCACTCAATTCAAGGCTGAATTATCTTAGCCAAGGATTGTTCTGCAAGAGAGCGGCGAAGCCCTGCCGGAGTGAGGAGTCAGAGTCTGCAGGAGAGCGGCGAAGCCCTGCCGGATCGAGGAGCGAAAGGTCTTCATCCTTTTCTTCATTCACCCCCCTTCTGGTCCTTGGTGTTGCCCTTCGCAGGCGACACTGAGAAGAGCTATTATCTCGCGTTAGCCGAGATATACGCTTTACGCTTCTAGATCTCACGCGGATCGACGAAGTTCTGCTTCTATATCCCACGCGGATAGACGAAGCTCTGCCGGATTTGCCCGGAAGGATCTTGAAGAGTCGGCGGTCCACGGATATCGACGTCCCCGTCACAGGCCAACAACCCACGCAAGCGAGACCGTACCAAACCGGGCTCTCGTGTTTATTTTCGTTTAAGTTGTAACCCCTTTGTTTTCATTTTATACTGTTGTAACGATCAAAGTTGTAACAGATCTTGAAAAAGAGAACATCAATGAAAACAGCAACTTTTACCGGAAACAAGCTGGCGACCACAGTGGGAGCCGCCGACCTCGCTGCCGAGATCGGAGTGACGCAACCGGCCTTCAAGATCCGGGTGAATGAAGAGGTCGAGTACGAGTTCGACCAGCAGAAGTATGAAGAGTACCTCTCCTCCTCCTCCTCCAGATCCGCCTCTCCGCAACGGCGCAGGAAGAACCCATCTCCAAAAAGGGCTTGCGGGATCTCCAACTCCTCAATTCAAGACCCTGCCATCGCTGCTTCTACACTTGCACCACACAACGGCCTTGCGTCGATCAGTGTGGTCAAGAACGTAGATCCAACAGCATCAAAGGCAATGGGTGATGCTGCTCCAACTCCATCAAAAAGGGCGATCCAAAGACGCCGCCAACGCCTCGCTCAACAGCTCGCCAGGGCTAAGGAGTCGAAAGATGGAGTGCGCTATGCAGAGGACTTGAAGTCGAGGCAGCGACAAGAGCAACGGCAAGCAATCAACCTCCCCTCCAAATCAGAAGCAAACGAGTGGATCCGAGTCAAAAGGAACCACTCCACGCTCGAGGAGCGAATCAAGAAGCGCCGCGCTCTACTTGCACACGCCCGGCTTCTCCTGAAGAAGGCAGAGGAGATGCAGCAAGAAACGGTGGTCAAAACACCGTCTACAAGCAAACTGGTGTGGGTTCCTAAATCGACACCAACACTTCCAGCAAAGAAGGGAAAGATTGTCGCCCAGAGTTCAACCAAATCAGAGCCTACTCCTCTTGTACCGGCACCCGCAACAGGGCCAGGTAAAAAAGGGGATCATTCAAGATCCCAGGTTCCTTTGACGAGTCGCCTCGGTCCCTTACCGGAGAACCGAGGAAGAATACCCGTCAAAGAACGGCTGGGACCATTGAAAGGTCCCCAAGTTAAAAACCAGACCGGGGGTCGAATCAATCCCCTCAAGAAAGATGAAAAAGGGAAAGCCCCTATCACCGACCGCACTGAGTTGCGAGTCGAACTAAAAGAGCCCGTTCGATTTCTACGCTCCCAAAAGCGTAAAATTGAACGGGCCACTCTTGAAAAATCTAACCATGTTTTGCATTCCCAAAGGGAAACACACTCGTCTGAGGATGAGCGTGTTATACTGAGGGACACCTACCAACACTCTGTAGGTTGCTCCAGCCATCAAGCTGATGAGCTGTACTACAGGGCCGGGGGTGTAGAAAAATCTCGAAAGAGATACATGCAGGATATGGAGTCCCACTGCCCGTGTGCCAACATTATCAAGGCAGTGCTGTCCGAGTGTTGCTGCGCTCCGACCCCAACAAGAATCTCGGTGTTCGAGAGACTCTCCAAGCCGAAGCGTTTCCACAAGAAGAAATCGCTCCGCCGAGAGGATGAATACTCGAAAGTATCAGTCAACATGACCGGCAGAGGGGGATCAACGCCACGTCTCAACTTGGATCAGCTTGCCGAGGCTTCCCGATGCATGACATGGTTACGGTCGGGAACCATCAAACGAAAGAATTACCCAAGAGTACATAAGGGACTTTCCCTAGAAGAAGAAGAATCAGATGCTGATTCTGATACCTGCTCCGCCGTCGCATCCGACGACACAACTTCAAGTGCGGGCCAACCTTATGAATCGCTCATGATCAGCGCCGAACAAGTGTCGAAGATACTTGAAGAAGCCCTGGCCAAGCAGAAGGAGAGCTTCAAATTTGAAATGGAGATGGCCATACAGCGGATGAGGGAGATGCATGACCAACAGATCGCGGCGATGACGGTTCACCAAGGAGAACCGAGTCAACGCAATCCGGAGGAGCATGAGCGGGAAGCGGATAATGTCAACATTCTTCCCGTCAATACCAACACTGGGGGTGGTCCCGCAGAAGATAATGCAAAAGAGGACCATGTCACCTCTCCCAGAAGCCACTCGAAGACTGAGACGAGTGAGGACAGGAAGATGAAGGACCTGGAGAGCAAAATCAACGCCTTGATGAGTGCTCAAGAGGTAAAAAGGTCTGGTATACCCTGCCCCTATCCAAGGGAGTGGGAATCGATCCCATATCCGGCAAAGTTTAATCTAATTAACTTTACGCCGTTTGATGGGAAGGGTTCCCCTACCCAGCATTTAATCTACTTCAAGTCTCATTTAGGAATCATTTCCGGAAATGAGCCCCTCATGGTGCGGTCATTCGTCGGCACTCTTCGCGGAGCTGCCTTCGATTGGTATCGCCGTCTCAAGCCTGGAAGCATCAACGGCTGGGATGACATGGAGGACATGTTCCTAACAAACTTCTTTGATGATGATACCGAAGTTTCAATCGGCACGCTGTTCGATGAAAAGCAAAAGAACGGCGAGACGGTTGAAAACTTCGTGAAAAGATTCCGGAACAAAGCTATGAATTGCAGGGATCCGGTCAGCGAGGATTTCATCCTTGAGACTTGCCACAACAATTTGACGCTCGACATCCTTGAAGCCATGGGAATGGCGCCATCTAAAACCTGGAAGGATTTGAAGATGCGTGGAGAGCGAGCTGAACGATTCCTCAAGAGAAAAAAGGCAGACAGGGGACAAATACCCAACAATACCCCGCAACCAAATTTTACCCCCAAGGGTAAAGGGAAGGCGCATGCGAATGCGGTGGTCGCAAATCAAGTCTTTGAAGTGCAAGCACAACCGCAACAGCAGCAACAGCCGTAACAGCCGCAGCAGCAGCAACAGAGGGCGCCTCAACAACCGAGATGGCAGCAACAGCCCCAGAAGCAAAAGGTTGGGGAGCCGAGGTTCCCAAAAGTCTACTCATTCAAGGAGGATGAAATCCCGGGTATTTTCAAATACCTCGTGGAAAACAACAAGATCAAGCTGCCGCCGATTCAGGATCAAGAAGATGCCAAGAGGGTCAACGATCCGAAATACTGCGCATTCCACCGAGCGGTGCACCATCCTACCAAGGTGTGCTACGCTCTCAAGGACAAAATTCAGGCCCTGATCGATGTTGGGGTCATCACTATGAAACAGCCTAAAGAGAAGAAGGTGGGTGCAAATACCGTGTCCATTAGCTTTGGATCTGTTCCCTCGAGTTGGTTCCAACACGAGTCAGTGATCAAAGCGGCGGTGAAGACAGTGAACGATGATCCACACCAGCAGCGCCAGAAAGGGCTTGTGCCACACACAGCCCCAAATGGCGAGATCTTGTGGGTTCATCCGGATTTGATCACAGATGAGCAATGGGCCGGGACCTCTTCCACAAAGAATAAGAAGAAGTCGAAAAGGAAGGGCAAATCCTGTTACGGGGCCTCTGCTATACCGGGGGTCGATGACGACAAAATTCCAACTTTCCCGCTTTCTGAAGACGAGCAAGAAGCTTTTGTAACTCGGAGCGGGAACGAGTATCATTTTAAGTATCCAGATGCTACCGAGCAGTTGGGTACCAAAAGCCCACCTTCCAAGACGCTGGCAGAACTAGGGATTGCAGCAATTCCCCCAACGCCAGCAGCTACGGAGAGAATCCCGCAGAAGGATAAGGGAAAAGAGCCCGTACGTCAAGAAGCTCAGAACCCGAGGCAATCTCGATTCAATCACCCGATTGGGCGAGACAAACCGGGGAATACGAGCTCTCCACCTCACTTCGACATTATGGCGCAATTGGCCAACATCCCGGCCAGGATAACTCTATACGAGTTGCTGCGGTTGTCGAAGGATACACGAAAAGCACTACAAGAAGCCTTGAGTGATTCCGAAGCCTTCTTGACTCGGATCAAACCATCTTCCGAAGAACCGGAGTCGTCAGCTCAACAATGCAATCTGGCGGCGCATCACTTCCCCTGCATCTCTTTCACCAAGGAAGATATGCAGACGAAGAACTCAAATCATGACAGGCCGTTGTACTTCATCGGGCATATTGGCTCCAGCGTTGTCAACCGGATCCAAGTCGATCCGGGTTCCGCTGTTAGCATCATGCCATTCCGATTGATGCATCATCTCGGAATCCCGACTAGCAAATTAGCGTCCACTGGCACGACGATTTACGGATTCAACACCAGCGGGTCCAAACCCTTGGGGAAGATCCGAATCAAATGCCAGATTGGGGATTTGAGGTCGGAAGTAACATGCTATGTGATTGACGCGGAAACTTCCTATAATTTACTGTTGGGTCAACCTTGGATCCACGGTAACCTTATAGTCCCGTCAACTCTGCATCAGTGCCTCAAATATGTGGGCACAAATAATGAAGTCAAGACGGTGGTCGCGGATAAGCAACCGTTTAAGGGATTGGAGAATTATTTCACCGATTCCCTTTTATACGGCGCTGAATCCGATACTGAACCATCGGCCCAAGGAACGGACAGCGGAGATGAAGCTGATACCGAACCAGGGCTTGATTATGATGGCGGTTTTGTTTTAAACGACATTGTACCCATTGTAATCAATCTTGACGATGATGAATCATCGGAAGATAGTTGTAATTGGCAACTTGCCGAAGAACTATCAATAAACGATGATTTAGAGTACTCGACAGGTCTTGATGATATCACTAATGAACTCTATGCTAACTCCGATTTGTATATGCCTCTTCAATCATTTTGTTTGACGAAGAAGCAGGTACACGACCCTTGCGGAACAACGCTCATCATCCCCGCAGGGATTGGGGGTGGAAAGGAGATCGTCTATGGCAAAGGAAGAGCATCTCCAATACCCGACCACTTCATGGAAGAGGAAGACGATGATGATAAGCCGGCCCGTCATCTATCCAAATACGATGCGAAAGCGCGCAACATGATGGAAAGGCACGGGTATGACTTCAAGATCGGAGAGGGTCTTTTCTTTGGTCGAGGTCCACGGGTTCCACCCCGAATGGCCTATGTACCGAAGGGAAAACCCGATAATTACTATCGCCACAAAAGAGGGCTAGGCTATGTCTCATCAGATAATAAGTGTGGCTAGCAAATCATCGACCAGATTGCTAACAAGACTAGGAAGGGATATTCTTCCGACTCTTCGGGTTGGGATTCCGACGCTAGTCTTGGTGAAGCGTTCAAAAAGTTGATGTCGAACATGGTCACGGTTGATCCAACGACAATAGAAGAAGATGATGAGATGCCGACATGGGAAGACCCGTGGGTTCATCACTTAAGCATGCAGTACGGTGACCGGTTCGAGCAAAGAGAGCCTCCTACCGAAGACCAAGTCGTCCAGGTGAATATGGGAACCGAGGAGAATCCAAAGCCAATATTCATCAGCGACAGCCTCCTACCTGAGGAGAAGGAGGAGTTGATTTCCCTTATCCGGGAGTACATCGACGTGTTCGCCTGGAATTATGAAGACATGCCAGGTCTCGATCCAAATATAGCGGTGCATCGTCTCAACATTAAGCCGGAGGTCAAACCAGTCAAACAACAACAACGACGGTTTCGTCCGCAAATGATGGAAGCGATCGAAGCTGAAGTCAAAAAGCTCGTTGATTCGGGATTTATCCGAGAGGAGCAACATCCCGAATGTCTTGCCAATATTGTCCCGGTCCTGAAGAAGAACGGGAAGATCCAGATATGCATCGACTTCAGGGACCTCAATGCTGCTTGCCCAAAAGATGACTTTCCTCTCCCCATCACGGATGTTATTATTGACAACACGTGTGGGTTTGAGAGGATGTCCTTTATGGATGGTTTCTCTGGTTACAACCAGATAAAGATGCATCCAGATGATGAAAAGCACACCGCATTCCGAACATCTCTTGGCATATTCTGCTACACAGTCATGCCCTTCGGCTTGAAGAATGCAGGTGCTACATATCAGCGAGCTATGTCGAAGATCTTTCAGGAACATCTCCGAAAGACCGTCGAATGCTACGTGGACGATCTGGTCGTGAAAAGTCGTGATAAGAAAGATCACATCAAAGACTTGAAGACCATGTTCGACTTGATGCGGGCCCATCAATTAAAGATGAATCCCACTAAGTCTTTCCTCGGAATGGCTAGTGGTAAATTCTTGGGATTCGTTGTCACCACCAAAGGTATTCACATTGATCCGGATAAAGTGAAGGCGATCAATGAATTGCAACCGCCGAGGAACCTCAAGGAGCTC
The DNA here is from genome assembly GCA_022839385.1 of Asparagus kiusianus. Classification (NCBI taxonomy): domain Eukaryota; kingdom Viridiplantae; phylum Streptophyta; class Magnoliopsida; order Asparagales; family Asparagaceae; genus Asparagus; species Asparagus kiusianus. Next base: position 8,514 of record BQKN01055508.1, on the reverse strand, counting down.
AGAGGACTGCAAGGGCGATTGGCGTATATCCGTCGGTTCATCTCGAACCTATCGGGAAAATGCCAACCATTCTCCAGGCTCACAAAGAAGGGCGTGTCATTCGTATGGGACGATGCTTGTCAAAAGGCATTCGAGAGTATCAAAGAATATCTCTCGAAACCTCCCGTACTCGTTGCACCGAAATCTGGCAAACCGTTCTTGATTTATGTCAAGGCGACGAGCCACTCATTAAGTGCATTGCTTGCACAAGATGACGATAACGGTCACGAGCAGGCGGTATACTACTTAAGCCGAACCATGGTAGGCGCAGAATCTCGATATCCCATGATTGAGAGGGAATGCCTAGCCTTAGTGTTCGCCATCCAGAAGATGCGGCATTATTTGGTTGGACAAACCATCTACGTCATTTCCAAAGTTAACCCGGTCCGAGTATTCATGACTCAACCGGCTTCCATGAGCTGGCGATTAGCGAAGTGGGCTTTACTCTTGTCCCAATACGATCTGCACTTCAAACAGCAGAAGTCAGTAAAAGGACAGGCCATCTGCGATCTCCTGGCATCTAATCCAACGACGGACGCCGCCGAGATATATGACGATTTACCTGATGAAACCCACGAAGTCAACGCAACTTCACACCAACAAGTGTGGCGTTTGTACTTCGATGGCGCTTCACGAGCAGCTAATGCCACAAGTGCTTCTGGATGTTCGAAGGTCTCCTCCGGAGTTGGAGTGGTCCTAGTTTCCCCAGGAAAACATGTGATGCCTCGAGCCTACTCATTAACCGAGCCATGCTCGAATAATGTGGCAGAGTACAACGCACTGATTATAGGACTCAACTTCGCCAAAGAGCTGGGGGTTGAGTATCTCGAAGCCTTTGGTGATTCTCAACTGATAGTCAAACAAGTCCAAGGGGAATATGAAGTTCGAAGTCAGGATCTAATCCCGTATCACAAGATAGCGGTAGAACTGGCAGAATCGTTTGAAGGATTCTTCATCGAGCACGTGCCGCGATTGCAGAACACCTATGCAGATGCGTTAGCAGCTTTAGCTGTGTCCTTGGCACAGCCTCCCGGAACAGAACAATTTGTTACGGTAAGAACGCACCAACTTTTAGTGCCGCTTCATGATGAAAACGACAAGGAAGAAGAGGTTCAGGAGGCGCACACAACTCAGGCTGAGTTTGAGCCCCGGGATTGGCGCTTCCCCATCATCGACTACGTCCTACACAGAATCTTGCCAGAAGACGTGAAGGAGAGAGAGTCGATCAGACGAAGAGCTCCGAGATTCTACTATAATACGGAGAATCGAACGCTATACCGCAGGGGGTATGATGGCATGCTGGCACGTTGCCTATCAACCAAAGAAGCTGAAGAAGTGCTTAAAGAGGCACATGAAGGAGAGTGCGGTGCACACCAACCTGGTCCCAAGCTTTATGATCGCATCAGGAGAATGGGATATTTTTGGCCCTCCATGATGCATGAGGCAATTGTATACGCCCGGAAGTGTCACGCATGTCAGGTACACGCGAATTACATGCACCAGCCTCTGGAACATCTACATCCTTCGGTTACGTCGTGGCCGTTCGAGACCTGGGGAATGGACATTGTTGGTCCTATAAATCCCCCTTCGGTTAAAGGCGATCGGTTCATCCTGGCCATCACCGATTACTTCTCCAAATGGGCTGAGGCAGTTCCACTCAGAGAAGTCAAGACGAGCAACGTCATTGCATTCATCAAGCACCATATCATTTACCGGCATGGTGTTCCAAGACGAATCATACACGACAACGGTCCTCAATTTATCAGCAACGCCTTCATAAGGTTCTGCGAAAAGTTCAAAATTCAGGACATCTCGTCAACAGCCTATAACCCCACAGCAAACGGGTTAGCTGAAGCCTTCAACAAGACTATCATAAAGCTCTTATCAAAGCTTGTGAGAAATAACAAGCGGGATTGGGATGATAAGCTCGGAGCAGCTCTATGGGCCTATCGTACCACGGTGCGTACACCGACCGGCGCAACCCCATACTCATTGGTGTATGGATGTGAAGCCGTTCTCCCTCTGGAAGTTCAAATTCCATCTCTTCGGATCGCTCTTGCAACCCAGATGACGACCGAGGAACAACATCAGAAGCGCCTCGAAGAACTCGAGATGCTCGACGAAAAGCGCCTAGAAGCTCAGCAGCATATTGAGTTTTACCAAGCCAGAATTTCTCGAGCCTTCGACAAAAAAGTTCGACAAAGGAGTTTTAAGGAAGGGGACTTGGTCTTAACCGAAAAGCGTCCTATGATCCTTAACTCCAAGAAGACAGGCAAATTTGAACCCAAATGGGAAGGACCGTTCGTAGTAGAAACAGTTTACTCGAACGGCGCCTATCGCCTAGTCACCAAAGATGGTGACCGGCTCATGATGCCAATAAATGGCAAATTTCTGAAAAGATACTATCCTTAGTATCCTCAGAAGAATTGAGGTACCGGGAAGTTCCCGGAAGAATACCACATCGGGGTATTCTTAGGGATAACCCGGTCGCTGATGAACAAGAAATCAATATTCGAATTCTGAATATTCTTGTTTGACAGAATTTAAATCTCACAAACACTCTTTTGCTGAGATGAGATCTAATCATTCCATAGATTGATTCTCCCCTCGCGAAACTTTCAGTGGTTTCTGACTATTCATAGTCTCCACCACACAATTCCAGCTTGGTCAAACCTTACGACAGTTAGGGCCAAAGCCAAATTCCCCTCTCGATTTCGTCAATGAACGAGAGGTCCACAAATCGAGCGATCAAACCTTCTTTCGGTTATGATCATTCTCACACTCCCCACTTGGTCAAACCTTACTACAGTTAGGACCACAACCAAATTCCCCTCTCGATTCCGTCAATGAACGAGAGGTCCAATTTCAAATCGAATGACCAAACCTTACGACAGTTAGGGTCGTTTGAACCTTTCGATTCGGTAATCAAACCTTACGACAGTTAGGATTATCCGAATCTTTTTCGATTCTCGGAGTAGAGATCCCACCCCTAGTTTCACCTGTCGGATCCTGGGGGTGGAGATCCCACCTCGAGTTTCCTTTCCTGCTGAAGATAGAATATAAAATTCTTCCTCTTCAGAGTCAAATGACCAAACCTTACGACAGTTAGGGTCGTTTGAACCTTCCGATTCGGTAATCAAACCTTACGACAGTTAGGATTATCCGAACCTTTTCGATTCTCGGAGTGGAGATCCCACTCCTAGTTTCATCCTTCGGATCCTAGGGGTGGAGATCCCACCTCGAGTTTCCTTTCCTGCTGAAGATAGAATATAAAATTCTTCCTCTTCAAAATCAAATGACCAAACCTTACGACAGTTAGGGTCGTTTGAACTTTTCGATTCGATAATCAAACCTTACGACAGTTAGGATTATCCGAATCTTTTCGATTCTCGAAGTGGAAATCCCACTTCTAGTCTCCTTTTCCTCTGTCTTTGCTTTCAGAAAAGACAGGGATGAAGTCAACACTTAACCAGCGTTGCCGGGTAGTCTTTCCCGTGAGAAAGACGAAGTCTATGTATTCAAAATCATAGCACCTTTTCCTCTGTCTTTGCTTTCAGAAAAGACAGGGATGAAGTCAACGCTTGACCGGCGTTGCCGGGTAGTCTTTCCCGTGAGAAAGATGAAGACTATGTATTCAATATCATAGCAATAAGTCTAAGAGAAGCAATTTTCTTAGCACAACGTTACATGCGGAACGGATTTAGATAATTCGCATGCTAGCCCGAGTCAAACGGCAATCGGTAAAGGCAAGTCAAACCCGTTGAAGGCTGGGGGTTTGCCAAAAATCCCAAAGACAGTGCCTAACACGCATTGCCGGTTAGTCCTTAACCGTAAAAAGAGA